>JAQQZZ010085452.1:0-18537 GCA_030265115.1 Mopalia vespertina
ACACATTATTGTGTTTAAAAAGTGTTACAGTTTCGCGTTTATTATTGCGTTTAAAACCTAAACGTTTGGATTTACAGGGCAGCATTGCTACACTTCACTCAAACTACCATCAACCACAGACCTTTACCATAAAAAGACAATCTACTATTGCTGTGTTCTTAAAGTTGCAAATAAACACAAACATGAGCATTGTATCGCACATGATTGCAAATGGTGGCATTCTGACAGCTACCTAAAGCGGAGTGATTACTTAAGATATACAGACCGCAAATATTATTGTAGTGTAGGGGCGAATAAAAGGTGTTTGATCTCTGAGCACGGGACCAAGATACAGCCAACGCTCTCTATCTTCTGATGTTTTTTTTTATATACATTGTATATTCTTTACTGATATAAAAGTTGTGTATATTAAAACATTATCCTAGTTTTTCATTAGTTTTTTTCCGTTTTTAGGTCAACACTATTAAATTCCAAAAACAGTCACTGGTCATCATTATTGAGGAACAAAAACTTGGTAGTAACATTTGTCAGAAAAGACACGATCTTCCGTGGGTTGCTGGTAAACTAGTTCATACCTCAGTAATTAGTAGACGTGTGTTTCAGTTTTAAATATTCCACTTGATAATGGAATTTATTTAGTGTTGAAACAATACAGAACTATACATTACACGATTGAAATCCTGTCCTAAAATCCAACATATGACATTGTGTTGAGAAATATGGGAAGAAAACATTTAGTTTCTGATCCAAATATTGGATTTGTGTGTTTCTGGAACTTAATATTGACACGCAAATAGGTGCTTGTTAGAAATTGGTTTATTTCTGAAAAATTATTCATCGTAAAAAAATTCTTATTTATCACACGTAAACATAACAACGTTTTCACCATAACGATATGGCCATTTTTTAGCTTCCCATTAGATAAACGAATTTATTTCTTGTTATAGCTATTGGAATTCGAGAAATAAATCCCCCCAAAAACGCATTTCGTTTTTCGTCTCAATTCGATTAAAAAATTTTGAATTTAGCAATTTTATCTTGAGTTTCATAGCTGTCTATATAAGTAGATATACGCGTAATCTCCAGATATACATTCCTCTTCTATGGAAGCCAGTTACTGTTATGTCAAACAAAATTGTTAATACCCAGCCAATGATTCATCCTTAGAGAAATATGCCGTAGCCACATATATACAAGAAACTTGTGTCTGGGAGTTTTTCTAGAAGATAGGAGGATTCATCGATTTTAAGTAAGCTACATCCCTGTGCCCGTGTGATTGCTTTTTACAAATATATGAGAGCTCCTTGAACTGCCGAACTACTTCGAAAAAAAAGGGTCCACAGTGACTATACACTGTAAAAATAATTCCTTAACAAAGTTATGGAAACAATTCCATAACACCTTTAATGTTTAAATTTCCTTAACTTTTGCGGAATTTTTCGTAACCTCTAAAGGATAATCCTCAAATATGTTTGAAATAATCCTTGCCCCCGAGACAAATTCCATGTCGTATTCCAAGAAATTTATGGAATATTCCGCTGGTGCTTTATTCAAGGAATATTCCTTTATATGTTCCTTAAGATGTTGAGGAATATTTATTTCAGTGTAATAAGTTTGTCTTGGTACGATAACATCAATTTTATGTAAAACGGTATAGTTGAAAAAGCTACTGACTAACTAGAACTGACTATCATGTGATATAATACAGACACTCTATTAACCATTTCTGATACCTTCCATCTGACTACTAACTCTGCTTAAACTGTTCCTCGCAAATACTTCGGAGCAGATTATGAAATGGAAAATGACATGAAAATGTGACAGTCTAGACCCTTTGTATATCTGAGCAATGACATATTTGACCGATTGAAGAACTGTTTCACATTCCGGCATCGATATGTTCTGTTAATTATGTACAGGTGTAAGTCTAATTACATTTTTACATAATAGTTAGCAATTACATAATAATATACGGATTAAATGTCAAATGTCATCCAAAAAATATTTTACTTGTACAGTTAAGCTTCAAGGTAAATGTAAAATCTGGATTGGTTTCTTGTTATCCATTTATACTAAACCGTTATGGTAGGCTTATCGAAGTTTCATTGTATCGCTGCAAGTCTATGCCACTAACGTGTGGATTTAATGATGTCTCCAGTTAAAAAATACTAGCCATATTGTCCTCATAGTTAGCCTGTTACAAACCATTGTGCCTCTTCTTTGGAGCTCTATAAATGTGTTGAATTTCAAGCACCCGTTAGCAGCCAATCAAGTTTACACTGGTTGTGACAAAGATAACATAACAGAGTATGATTGTTCGACAATGTACAAATATAAAAAGACCGTGTTACAGAAATACTATCCATTGTACAGATCGGTCAAAACACGTTACTGTTTGGTCCACGTTATTGGCAGTATGTAGTGTGTAAAAATTGTTCTGCGTCATAATGATAGGAATCTAGCGTCAACTGTCGATGTCTTAATATCGATTGTGTTAAACCTGAACTGTGTCTGGAATTATTTATTTAAGATGAGCGTGTTATTCGGCAAAAACATCAAATAAAATAAAAGCAACAACAAGAAATAATGTCCTCAGCTGTATTCTTTATTTTAGCAGAAGAAATCGGAAATTGTACCACATATAGGTAAAAGTGCGCTACCTCTTTGTCTAGACCAACTAAAAGTCCTGTGTAATCAAGCTCCACGGGTCACGCGTTTGAAAACAAAAATCAATTAGCCACCGTGCTGTTTTGATAGCGACAGTATTGAGTGAATTCGAACTTTCCAAAGGTGTGTTTGATACTATTGCGTGTTTGGTGTGAGATCAGGTGGTGTTACCGGTTTTAATCGATATCCGATTAGATTGCTCGTGAGAGTTGATTTGATCGGTATTCTTCGGTTGAGTTAATGCAGGCTATCGCGGTAATCTAACAACTTAATTATCAAGAATTTATTTAGGTGGGTGATTGCCTGTTTTTACTGTCAAATCTATTCCGCTGGAAATAGCAATGCCACTCGCTCACAGCGGTAAGTCTACTCTCATTAGACGTAGCAGAAAACTTACATGGATAACATATTCTATAAATTCTGACGTGTTATTCATCAATAAAGAACGCAATTGGGAAAGTTAAAGAGAAACCTGAACATATTTTAGAGTCTCTAAAGATTATTTCTGTCATTCCTGTATGTATAACTAATATCGGACTGCCTTATTGGTTTGCTTCTTTTTATCTCTTCAGCTACTATTTTCCTCACTGACAACATGGATCATGAGATGATTGGAATCATTTCCCTTTCAAAAACAGTAAAGGTCTTGCTGGACCCCTTGGTTGATTTTCAGAACACCCGTTGTATTTAGTCTCTTACACAGAAGAATATAAAGCTGTACCATATATATGTATATATTTTTGGAAAGCTTGAATACTCAGAATTACATATATTTGAATGTGGTGAAAATCCAATCATTATTCCTAATGTCAACAGAAAAAATAGACTGATTTTTTTTTATTTCTCGAAGTGCAATAACGATAAGACTCAATAAATGAGTGTCAACAGAGTAGAATAGTCTTTGAACTAGTAAAAGGTGCCTCAATTTTGATTAGAACGATCCCAGTGAATCATTTTGTCTATCCCAACTTGGAAAGTCTTATAAAAATGTAAAATACAACTTTCAGAAAACATGAAAAAAAAACCAAGGACGAACTTCTAAAAAATGAGACATTGTTTACTAGATCGCATTGAGCTCTTTACAATGGTACAGATTTGAAGTTTCTAACATTAATAGTTTTCTACAAATACGCCTTGGGAAATGTAGAGTCTTTTTAAAAATGAAGTGCCAGAAATAAGCAATTAAAGTTTTGTGATTTGAATACATGATCATGGGGGAACTAAATTATAAGCTCCAATTTAACTGTTTTTTTCACCAACATACAGTTTGAATACCTAACTTTTAATCTAAGCGATAAAACAAATTTGGTTCATTGTTAGCCCAAAGTGGTCCAGCATGACCTTAAAATAAATTTTCATTTTGTAACCTTTATTCCGCCATAAAGCATATTCTAATGAAATTACAGATCACATCAAGCCATAGCTGATGACACCTGTTCAGAAAAGGTAACACTAAATAATCGAAATTCATTAATACATTAATTTACCTATGGGGAATACGGTCTAACAAGTTTTGCTTCGTCTTAGATGTAATGCAAAAACAAGTAGAAACATTGTTTCGGTATTTTGGGATAACGTATATGGTTAACTTTGTTTCCCCCAAATATCCTTGAACGTAAGCGTCTATCAGTTAGCCTAACCATGTAAATTGCTTCATTTTTTTAATCTTGTATAAACATTAAATATGAATATAATTTTTACAGATAATAAAAAGCAGTTCTAATTATATTCCATATGAAAAGATAAGTATGTAAATATATTGCAAGGCCAAGTGTCTAGATAGTGATTGTATTCCCAACTGAAGAGGAAATTAATCTAAACGGAAACAAATAAAATGAAAATCAAATGGTGTATAAAATACATTCTACGCCACAGCGTAGCTGAACACCGCTGAATATGGCATAAAGTACTCACCAATCAAGCAATAATTAATATTATTAAATAATGACATCATATATTTAAGTAAATATATAGCCTTAACCATTGACAATGCGGCAAGCTGTTCCTGTCATATATCACGTCAGTTCTTTGATATAAAAGTGAGAGGCGGAAACTAGCAATGGAATTAGGTTACAATGACTTTTGATACTACAGAATATACAAGAGAAATAGGAAGGATAGTTGCTGCGTATTTATTACTGCTTTCATTGAATTGCTAAATGTATGGCATTTGACCAATCAGATGTCACTTAGATTATCACGTGGTGCGCTGGTGTGGCGCTTACAGCAATAGTCTCAAGTATAATAGCCTTTCCATCCTCTTGAATCTTATGGGGGACTAAAATGTCAAATATATCAATATTTCCTTAAATAGGCCTTTTTTTAAACGCGAAAATGACAGACAATCTCAGTTCCAGTTATTTTCAATGAGATATGATCAATTCACATCCACAACATTTTACTGTAGCACGCCAATGCGGGCGAAAAAACAGGGCTATTGTTCAGGTTCAAATGTTCATCGTCGTCAATCATATTAATATCGTGGGTGTTAAAAAGTCGCGTGATGATTTGTCAAATGGCTTCTTTTTTTTTTTTATCTCAACAAGCGATGCTACTTAATTTTACCCATGCCACATTTTTAGATAAATGGACATCTTAAGCTATTGCTGCATGAATATTATATATTTTTTTAATTTTTATGCAGTTAATGTTATATTGTAACATTACAAATTGTCAACAGCATGGGGTATACTAAGCGGTCATCAAAGAGCCTCCTGCCAGTAATCATCCATTAAATTTCCACATGTTTGACGACAGAGCTAAAGTATAATTATTTCGTACAGCAACATGTCTTAATTTCTTTATAGAACAGTTCCCTCACATAAACATGCTTTATATCACAAATCATCAGCATACATTTTCAAATAAATTATTTTTGTGCAAATGTTCATTTTTCCTTTCCTCTTTTGTAACCCATTAGCAAATATCACACGGATAGAGCGACTGAAGCATGGGCGCGTGTTATCCACTGTAGAGGAAACTATTTTGTCAAAATGAAGAATGTTAACGTCATTTGATGAATTCCAGACTGAGAAGCAAAACAAAGTCGAACGATTGATTTGGTAAAGTTATGAATGTGGTCACAAACTTTTTAACATGTGCCTGTGTTTTTTTATATTGTTATTGTTTCTCAACAGTATGGTTGGCAATGAATTCTACACTGAAAACGGCTACGTCCCATCTTGTGATCAAAATAGACTTTAGTACTCAATACATCAAAGGGATATTGACACATATATAGTATCCATTGTCTCTGACACGTAACTGTAAAGAATCATTCAGCATAATGCAAGTACTTTAACTACTGTTCACTAGAGTATGTTTAAACAATCTGCACAAAAAATATAAATACATTAAATGAGTAACTACATTTCACCCAACTTAAACATGCTAGTTCGGACAAGATTCAGTCTGGTTATGGTGTGCCTTCATTCAGAAGAACTATCCAAGTCTTTTTGATAATACTTGTTTGATAATTCACACTGGCTCAACTTTTGTCAGGGCCTTGTATGGCTCCAAGATAAACAAGGCATTTTCCATTATATTTCCTAGTCAAAGCAGATCTCCAATCATTTAAAGTCTGCACCCTATATTGGAGAGACAGACAGGTTGTATTTTGTACACGTAATTCTTATTCGCCCCTGATATAACAAAACGCTAGACGTCAAACTGAGATTTAAATTGACGTGTTTGGGCAATTTGTATAAAGACTGTACTTGATATATCTGTCATCGCTTAAACAGTTTTGATTCATTCGAATTTTTCATGTTTCTTCTTAAATATATAAACATAGGAACTTACTTGGAACCTAAAATTCCACTCGGAACAAGTCGAAACAAGGTTGATAACTTTAGGTGTATTCGTAGTTTTAATGTCTGCCTTGTGAACTGATCGTGACAAGTGATTCTAATATCGTCTTGTTACATGTACAAATATATCAGGCTTGTTTTATCACATCTTAAAACATTACGGTGATATAGCCACCGATGGAAGTCTAGCTCTCAAACAAAGATGGCTTGTGATAGACAATTGATCTGTGTATATACTGTCCATTTAACGCTCTGCAGTAATATATCGAAACGTCAATACATCGATATACTAAACAGAATCGGATCTTTGATAGCCACTCTATTGCATTATCATCTGAATTTCACAATAGACAGTGTGTGATTGTGAAGAGATTTTAATTTGTGAGAATTGTATAGTTTATTCGTAAATAAGTATATTTAGCTTTAGCTAAGTCGATAAAATATAAATGAATTGGCTTTAAGACTCGGCAAGTTAAAGTACTGCAACAGTGTACAGTAAATAATCCGAATACTGCTTCAGAAGTTAGTCATTCATAACGACCTTCGGTAGATTAAACTCCGGGATGGACCTGTATCGAGTGGTAGTGATATTATTTCTTTTCTTTGCCACAAACAGTTAAGCATTCCAACTTTATGCGGGTAAAAAATATAATGATACTTCATATACAACCATTGGTTGTCTAAATGAGCTTCCCACTTAGTATTTGAATCGTTGACCTTGTGTTTGGAAACTAGAGCTGTAAAATTATCAGCCCTCTGGCTAAGGGTAGTTTGTTTGAAGAGTAGCAATGCTGTATTTACTTAGCACTGGAGGAAAATTAACTTTCCAACATAATTGGAACATCTTGGTTGTGCTAGTGTCAATTATTGTTGGAATATACCGACGTCATATAAGTGTATACCTTTAAGCATGGCGTAAAACACCAATCAATCAATCAATCAATCAAACCAGAATTATCAGCAAGTCCCTTCCACTTCCGCTTCGCCCATCCAATAGCTTTGCTGATCAGATATTTTATATGTTTTCAAAATCAATAAAGAGCGTTTTATGATTGTGTATCCACCTAATCCTCCGTCGGTCCATACCCATTGGTCAAATGAACCAGGATCCACCCCAGCTGTTATATAGCTCACTCAGACAAGACGAGGCCTAGCCAATTATAGATATAGCCTGATTTAATTGGGTAAAGTCTACTTTAATCCGTTTCTGTTACACATGCATGTATACAATGTATATATGTATAAACATGTATGTTGTATTCAAGTCTGTAATAAAGTTCAACTTAAGACATCATTTTGAAAATTAATTGGTTGAAATATGTGGCTTCTGACTCTAATTGTTTATTGCGTATTTTTGGCACTTAATGATTGACACATATTCTGCATAGAAGTAGGTCAATTTCTCGAAAACTGATCATCGCAAGCAATTGAAATTTGTCACAGTAATATTTCACAATGTTGACATCTCAAATATGTCTCAGAGTTTAACATTTAACCATCTGAAGAAGTATTAAGTCATAGCTAATAGACTTCTGAAAATAAACCACGAAAAATCATTCGTGTTTTCTGTCGATATGAAATCATTTTGCAATAATTTTATACATCGCTATTGTATTTCCCTAAAACAAATTCATGAATTTTCATATTGGGTTTCCAAACAGTTCACAAGTGTATACATATGTAATGTCATATATATTTCCTCTTCATAACAGGACAGGGCCAGCGAGAGCATAATGCTACCATCGTGACATCACACTTGATCAAATTGCTTTCCTCACGACCTACCGATTTACCATTAAACTTAAAATTCTAAGGCAGATGGAGAAAATAAATTAATTCAATGAACATGATTTACCGGCTGTATAGGTCAGTTGATTTGCCTTTTCGCTCCTCTTCCTTGCCATCCTAATATAAAACGTTTATCCTACGCCAACTCTATAAATCTCTATACAAGCTTTACACAATCGAATGTAGGTGACAGACGATTATCGATTATTTAGGGACAATTCTTTGATATTTTTACGACTCAAAGTGTGTAGGCCCATTTTTCATTACCGAAATAACGTATATTCAGAAATGTACATTGCATTTGTTACTTGCAAATCATAATAAGTAAAGAAATCAAATAAATTAACTGATACAGGGCTTGTAGAGAACTCATGGATATTGACGAATCCGAAAAGTAAATATGACGTTGATCCTCATAGTGAACAGGCGGACAGTCACTCTTGATCAGAAGCACTAAACAAACGATGGCTCGTTAAACCTCCGTCTCGAATTCACGTACATCCAACAGAATGTATAAATTGGTCTGACTTCCGGGAACGTACCTCTCTGTATGTTCAGATCAATACTGGTCAAATATCATATGGTTAATGAACGTATAACCATGTATCACTGTTTAAGATCCTATTTTGACAGCTGTTCGGATTCTCTGCAGTAGTTATTCAGTAATAAAAGCCGACGAAGTCACTAATGAATACCTGGCGAGACACAAATATATAGAAAGAGGGTTATGGAAAACTGACATCATACATTTTATCCCTGGATCGTTTTATAAAGTGTTAGCAATAAAGAACATGACACAATGCATCTAATCAACACGGTTTATATCATTCAAGATAGTCCATAGTGTTCTTATATATTATACGAGTAACAGTGAGTGTAGTTGAGATAGCTCATGGCTCTAGCTGTTTGACTGAATAACTATCATAATATTAATGGACGTAATGTAGTTGTCAATGAAGTAAAGGTGAAATGTAAGCAATGTGCTTGAACATATGACAGTAAAACCGATAATGTTCTCAGAGACTCGTAGGGTCGTCATCGTACAATAGAGGCATGGGTTTCAGTATAGAATAGAACACCATTTGGGTTATTAAAGGGAAAGGCAACTGTGTTTCGACCTAAACTTATAATTTTTATTGCATATTTTCAAAGACGACCATCTGTATTGCACTTGCAATCGAATTAGCATAGCCGTTAATTAGTTAATTTAAAAACGGAACAGACGTCAATGTTCCAAAACACAGTAGCGATATCATCTAGTCGTGGCTTTTCCCTATCGTCTGGTGGATGCTTTCATATTAAGCCGAAAGTGAGGATTCCGTCCCCAAGCGAAAAAACAACAACAAACAACCGCTTGTACATACATATCAACCTTGTTCTAAAGACCGCATGTAATCCGAAAACATGCTAAACGTATATGTGTTACTCAAACCGCTATTTTGATATGTATACAACAGATGAACATTGCGCTTGGATGACGAAGCTTGTGTATACGCCGTGTTGTTATAGATGACTTCCAATTTATCCATAAGCAAACGTTCACACTGGTGACCAACCGTGTTTTTTAACATGTTTAAGATAACTTATTAACGGCTATGCTTACTCGAATACAAGTACAATACGGATGTTTTTCTTTGAGAATATGCAATAAAAATAATAAGTTTAGGTCGAAAAACAGTTGTCTTTCGCTTGAATGGTATCCGAAAGGCCAACTCACTGTGTCCTGATATTCAACCACACTGACGCTAGCAACAATTGGCACAACATACAAAAATAAAAATGCGCAAGATACAGAAGCGAAATCACGACGCAGGCCTAATGTTACAGGGGGGCTTGACTGCAATAACTTTCGATAATTTGTAACCGTTTATACAGGATAATAGCCTCGTGCTTCACTTTGAGACTGGTATGTTGAGATTTATAGACGACAAGTCTGTGTATTATATTTTTGATTACGAGTACAGCAGAAATTGTGTCCGATTAAATGATTTAAAATGACGTTATGCTTAACATAATGGTAATATATGAGTGTCGTGATGATATACCAAGAAACAATTATTAAGTTGGGCGAAGCAAGACTCCTGGCCTACATGCAAGTGAAGCTGTCTAATTAAATAGAGGTAAGTAATATTTACTCGCATTGAAAATTACCCACCCTTTTCGCAGGTCGGAATATTTCTACAATAACATATAATACTAGCTCTCATTCTCTCTTCGTGAATTTCCGGTAACGCTTGAAACGATCGATGTGATTTACAATAGTCGATATGTCTATAGCATTATATAAAACAAACCAAAACGGTTCACGTTATTAGACTGGGACATATTCTAACAGATTGACGCAATATACGAATACATATATAGAGTAGAGTGTTGGGCCTATAACCAAAAGGTCATGGGTTCGATTCCCGGTGGGGGCAAGCAATTTTTCTCTCTTCATTTATTTAAAATATATTTGTATATATGTTTATACACCATTTTACAAATGAGCCATTCTTGACGGGGTTTTTATTTATAGAAAATAAATATCTGCAAAGAGTACTCAACAATCATCTTAACTTTATGTGACGATATGTTTCTAAAGACGTCGGGTCAAACCGCCCACAGATGTCAACATTCGCCGCTATGTACACACATTTAGGCGAGTAAATATGCGGACAATAGGTCATTAGCACCTTACTTGCGAACAGTGGAGAGTATATGTGATTTTATATATGAATTAATTAAGGATGGACATTTTACTCGTAATCAATTAACCATATGGGAGTAAACAACTTGTAGACAATGTATCAGTGACGATTTAAAGTGTGAGCAGTTAATAATAAGCAATTTAGCTTAAGAATTATTAATTAAAAAAGTCCGGTGAATTCATTGTAAATTTATATTTTTATAATTTTATATTGTTATGTTAATAGAAATGTTGCGAAGTTGTGTTTAAACTAATCCCGGTTGTCACGTACACCTAAAACAAACATACTGTTTCCAAAGGTTAATTTGACGATGTGGTGCTGCATGATTTAGTATAACGTTTAAATGTGTCCAAGTAAATACACTTTATCACGATCATTGTTTATGTATTGCACAGATACATTTTTTATTTTCCATTTCAATGACAAATGGAGTCAATGTATATCGTTACATTAATAATATAGCATGGTGACAACTCCAAACAAATATGTAAGATATGGAAATATATAGTCAACATGACATTTATCGGAGAAAATTCAAATATTTGAGATTGATAACAGGTGTGAATTCTTGGAGAATCTGAAAATACAAAACATGTTCATCTGTGTTTGTGTTTTATTTATTTCTGTACGCATTTTGACGGCACAGAATATAAAAAGATATCATGGTCATGTCTAATCTTATGGATGAATCTAGCGATGTACACTGTAACCCATGGGAAAACAGATAGGCATCGCAGTGCGGCTTCAAGATACAATCCACACAGCGTCGCGCTGTTGTCAGACAATATACGGGTAATATTAAAAGCTGCAAATTTCACTATGGCCTCGATCTTCATCCACCGCGCCTTCGAACATTTATTTATTTCAAATAAACGATATTCACGAATGATTTGATGTCTTTTTGAATGTGAATATAATCAGTATTTTCGTTATTGTGGAATACAATATTCTTAATTTGAACAGATTCTAGTTCAGAAAATTGTAGATCAATCCCGGCCACGGAATCGAAAGCCTGACACTCAGGGTTAGGTACCAAATCACCATCACTCCTAGACCGAACAGCCACCAAGCTTTCTACAAGACATGGAGATTTGGAGCCTACCTACGACGGTCCTGGGTTCAAAATAAGAAAGTGTTATTCCAAAATAACACAGAAATCATACTCCTGCTGCTACATCAATGATTGATTATTAAATCACCTCCGCTTTACTCAAGGAGCACTGTGACGTGAACATTTCTGGAGGTTGCCATGCTATATTTGTAAATGTGTAAGGCCAGTACTTTCCCACGAAGTTAAATCGGCTGTGCTTTAAAGATATATATTTTACAAATGGGTCCACAATGACTATAATCGTTTTGTCGCAATGAGAAAGTATAAATTGAAAAAGATATTGAGTAGCTAGAACTGAGTATCGGATGATCTCTTAATTGAAAAAGACATAGAGTAGCTAGAACTGAGTATCGGATGATCCATTAGCCCTTCTCGAGATTTTCCACATGACTTCTTACTCTGCAAAATATATTAGCGCAGATGGTAAAATGGAATATGACAGATAAGTGTGACCGTCTAGACCCGAACGTATATCTGTGCAATTACAAATTTTGACCACTCAAGAGCTGTTTGTAATTCCGGCATCCGATCCGTACCATTGATTGTGTATATGTTACGTAGCACTTAATATCGATTATGTCAACCTGAATTTAGAATGCATTCAATTATATAAGGAAGACGTGCAATTCCGCAAAAAATACAAAATTACAATAAAAACTACAAGAAAATTCTTCATTTATTTTCCCTATTTTGGCAGACGAAAATGTGATTAAAATTGTACAAATATTGGCAAATGTGTATTACCTCTTTGTCAATACGAACTAGGAAAAGTCATGTGTAATCCTGCTGCACGTTTCACGCGTATGGAAAGACAAATCAACAAGCTGAAAAGCTGAACACCACTTAAGGCTTTTTTGAGAAAATATGTTCATAATCCCAGTCAAATCACCTTTTCATACCTTTGTTTAAGAACTATTTGTTTTCTTCAAAGAGTAAAAGTTTTTGTGTTTCTCACTATTTTGGGTGCAATATGCAATGTCGGCCATATTTTTGTGAAATCTAGTGAAATGCAACCACGTCTTTAGTATTGACAGAAAAAAGTTTCAAGTTAATATCTGAATTTGAGTGATGGCAATTTTGGTTTGCAGAATTTAATGAAATGCAATTCAATCGATTTCTTTACTGACGGAAACAATTTTCCAAGTTTGAAATTAGTCTGTGAATATGTTTTCAAGCCTTTTGTTTTATTGAACTTGTTGATATCCATACCAATTCGTCATCTTAAGGGGAGAAAGCGCAGTACAAGTTTAAAGTTAGTCGGCAATTGGTTATCAAATTATCATATTTACAACAGAAAGGCGTCAATATTGAAAAATTATGCAATGGCGGTCAAATTGTTTTGCGTGATTTGGTGAAATCTATCCTATCCTTCTTGTTAAAAGAAGAAAACTAAATTCCAAGGTAGTCGCTGAATTTGTTCTCAAGCTTTCATGTTCCCAACCATAAGAGTGAATATTGTAAAATCATGCAATGGTGTCCATTTTGTTCTGGGAAATTTGGTGAAATGTAATCCCATTTGTTGTCTTAACAGGAGGAGGCCATATGTCAAGTCAATCTGCAAATTTGTTACAGAGTTATCGAGTCCCACAACATATACATACATAAATATTGTAAAATTATTCAATGGCTGCAATTGTTTTATGGAATTTGGAGTAATGAAATCTCATTCTTGTCTTAATGGGGATAAGCTACGGTAAAAGCTTCAGTGAAGTTATTCAGTGAATTTGTTCTTAAAATTATCACCTAGGTGTAAATATTGAAAAATTATGCAATGGCGGCCATATTGTTTTGCACAATTTGATGAAAATGCAATCCCATCCTATGTCTTAGTAGTAGGAAGCTAATTTCCAGATTTCAAATTAATCTAAACATGTGATCTAAACATTATCATGTTTACAACACATAGGTGTGAATCTGTTGGCTTAATAGGAGAAGACTTTATATCAAGTTTCAAAGTAATCCATGAATTTGCTACAGAGTTATCGTGTTCACAGCATTGAAGATTGTAAAATAATGCAATGGCGGCCATGTTGTTTTACGGTACTTGGCAGAATTCAATCCCATCCATTGTCTTATAGGCGAGAAGCTATCTTCAAAGTTTGAAGATAATCATTCTCTACTTACATGTACATGTATCACAACACATACAGACATGAATATTCTGAAATTATATAATAACGACCATTTTGTTTTACTGAATTTGTTAAATTGCCATCCCGTTCGTCGTCTTAACAGGAGAAGCTACATCCCAAGTTTGAAGTTTATTAGTGAATTTATTCTCTATTTATCGTGTTCACAACACATAAAGGCATGAATATTCTAAAAGTATGTGATAAAGGCGGTTTCATTTAACGGAATTTGGTAAAATGCAATACCATCCGTCGTATTAACTGAAGGAGGCTTCATACCAAGTTGATGTTAATCGGTGAATTTGTTTCCAAGCTAGCGTGTTCACAAACATTAGTGACGGAAGAACGGAGGACGGACGCAGAGTAGCATTTCTAAGTCCTCCCCCTACTATAGTTGGGATGGACAATTAGCAGCCTAGCTTTTTTATAGTGACAATATTGAGTGTACTCGAACTTTCCAAATTCCTCTTTGAAACTATTGCGTGTGATGTTGTGAGATCAGGTGAGGTTAGCTTTCAAGATCAATATCATATCAAATTGTTCATGAGAGTTAATCTAATCAGCATCGTTAGGTTGAGTGAAAGAACGGCATCCCAGTAATCTAACAACATAATCATTAGCTGGCTGATTCAGAGTTTTTACCGTCAAGTCTATTCGGCTGGAAATGGCAATGCCTCTTGCTCACATCGGTAAGTCTATTCGTATTCCACGAAACAGAAACTGTATATGGACAGCAGATTCTATAAATTCTTGCGTTTTATTCATCAATCAAGAACACAATTGGGAAAGTGAAGATAAACGTAAACATATGTTCAAGCCTGTAAAGATTGTCCCTGTCCTGTATAACTACGTTCTGACTGTCCCCCTCGTTATCTTCTTGTTTCTCTATGGCTGATATTTCTCCACTGACAGCATGGACCATCAGATGATTGAAAACAACCCCCTTTCGAAAACAGTTAGTCAGAGTAAGTTTTCACTTTGTAACCTTTATTCCTTTATAAAACATATTCTAATGAAATTACAGATCATATGAAGCCATAGCTGATGACACCTGTTCACAATAGCTAACACTAAATATACGAAATTTGTTAAAACAATAATTTACTTATCGGGAATACAGCCTAACATGTTTTGCTCCATCCTGGCTCTAAAGCAAACATAAGTGGGATAACATATATGTTACTTCATTCTTTTAATCTTGTGTAAACATAAAAAATGAAGATAATTTTTAAAGACCACAAGTAAAGTTAATTATATTCCATTGGAAAAGATAAGTATTTTAAATGAATGACAAGGTAATGTGTTTACTTGATGTTTCAATTCTCAATTGTAGAACAAATTAATCTAAACGGAAAAAACTTAGATGAGAATCGAATTATATATAAAATACAGTTGATTGTCCATCAATATTCTGAAATCATGACATCATATCTGCAAATAAATATATAGCCTTAACCATTTCCAATGTGGCATGCAATTCGTGTCATGTAGCCTGCTAGGTCTTTGATATAAAACTGAGGGACAGAAACTAGCAATGGGACTTGGTAGGAATGACTTTCGATACTACGGAATATACCAGAGAAATACGAAGGGTATTTGCTTTGTATTCATGACTACATTCATTGAATTGCGAGATGAATGAATTTCGACCAATCATATGTCGCTTATATTATCTCATGGTTAGTGGGTGTGGCGCTTACAGCCATAGTCTCGTGTTTAGCATATTTCGGCAGTAAAACACCAAATTGCAATATCCCTAACAGCCTTTGCATCTTTCGATTTTGGAATCTTCCGGGGCACTAAAATATCAAATACATCAATATTTATTTTAAAAATACGCCATTTTCTTAAAACACGAAAATTGCAGACAATCTAGGTTTCTGTTAATGCCAAATGAGATATGTATAGTTCAAGTCAACATAATTTCTTTGTAGCACGCCAATAGGTGTAGAAAAACAAGGCTATTGAGTTCAAATGTTCACCGTCGTCAATCATATTAATACCAGAAGCTATTTATCCTGGATTTTAAAAGTCGAGCGATAATTTGACAAATGTTTTTTTTTTATCTCAACAAGCAACTCTACTTTAATTTTATCCATGTCATATTTTTAGATTGATGGGCACCTCTAGCTATTGCTGCATGCTTTTTACAATTTTTTAATGCAGTCAATGTTATAGTGTAGCCTTCAACATCACGTGACATGTAATGTTGTAACAAAGATCGTCTTATAAGAAACGGCGTGTTCATCCTCATGGATTGATCATGGCAATTGGTGACAATCTCACCTTGTTGTGTGTATACATATATGTCGCTAGTTTTACGACAACATAAACATTAATGTGATAGAATCGCCGATGGATGTCTAGCTCTCAAACAAAGAGAAAGCTATGAAAGGAAATTGAATTCTGTATATGTTGTCAATGTAACGTTGTATGGTAATATCTCAGCACGTCAATACATCCCAATACAGAACAGAATCTGATGTTTTATAGACATTCTATTATATTGTCTCCAGCATGTTAGAATATAGAGCATGTCATTGTCAGGAAGTTTTAATTTGTGTGAATTGCAGTTTATTAGCAAAGAGATTTTGTTTCAGACGCCTTCCTTCCCTTGTCATAATGGCGCTGAGTAGGCCTATATCAGAACAACTGGGGCACTTTTATGTAATGGAATTGGTTTTAAGTTTGAACAGTTCAAATATCACGACGGAGTGTGATTCAGAAGGTATAACCTCATAAACATATATAAACAGCTGTGTGGGCTGAAAATATTATTGGACCAATTGGCTAAAAAAATGCCTATTTTATTATTCATCTCCTTTAATTGTTATACATTAAAATGTTATGCTATCGAAAAACTATTTGTACATCTTTACTACAAGAAGATACAGTTGGGGTTATAATTCAGTTTTCCACCGAGTATTCAAGTCTTTGCCATTATTTTGGGAGATTATTTGAATAATCTCTTAGGATTAATGACCCACCAATATCTCTAATTTGTCGGATGTATACGTTTTCAGTATTGACCAATAACATCCTATTATTTTGTAGCTAACCTCCTATCGGGTCCACTTTGATTTGATTTGATTTGATTTATTCACCAATATAACAAATACATTGGGGGGAATAAAGCTCAGTTGAGCTTGTTATATCCCATGGGACATATTTCTGATACATAAACTTATATTATAGCAAGACAAAAATTACATCAATTTAGTTTTATATGAAATACAAACAAAAAATACAAGAAAATATGCATGCACATTACATTATTCTATATAAGTTGCTTGTATAGGATATTGTAAACATTTAACAATTCAAAGAGGTGCGTTGTCAACTTTCTTTTACATAAAGATACAGGAATTATGGAGCAAAGTGATACTGGAAGTTTGTTCCATTCCCTGGGACCGGAAGTTTTTAAAGTATAAAATGTCAAGTTAGTGCGATGAAAAGGTATATTTAGGTCGGTGCTATGTCCTCTTGTGTTATGTCCATGTACTTGAGTTAACATTGTAAAATAGTTATGGAATATTAAAGGAATGATATAAGGATGGTAAAGGATCTTATGTGTAAGTAATACAATAGATGAAAGATTATATTGAATAATTTCATATATTTTTGGATCCATGGACAGAAACCAGTTGGGAAATTTATAACAAGACGGTGGGTAACCATCTGTTTTCTGATTTTATTACACAGATTGTTAAATCCATCAGCTTTAAAATAAGGACTCAAAACTACAGACTTATATAAACTGTATTCCTATTCTATCATAAAATATATATAAGGCCTCATGTTTAGAAATATTTTAATAAAATAGTTAATTTCTGAGCCGTATGATTATATGTTGGTTTTAAGCACTTTTAAAGAGATTCTGCAAAGAAATTGGTTTATATATTTACAAAAAATGTTTATTGTAGAAATGACGAATTTGCGACACATGAGGAAGGCATAACAATGATGCTTCAGTTTTGAACAGTCCACAAGTACAATGAAATTATTTGTGGCTACAGTTTCTGGACAATAAAGCACTTAAGTGCATCCCTTTTTTCTGTGAATGTCCAAAAGTTCAAATACATGTAGATGCGTCCTGTATAATAGCTTCCAATCTGCTCACAAGTGTGTGCATAAACACTCTCTACACCTATATTCTACTTGATATTATGAATACAAAATAATTTCCTATAAAATCAACCAAGGGTTTCTTTAAGATAAAGCACTTAAATGCATCACTTTTTCCTGTGAATGTCCCAAAGTTCAAATAAAGGTAGATGTTTCCTGTATAATAGCTTACAATCTGTCTTACAAAAGGAAAGACAAAACAGATATAGCATGATTAG
>JAQQZZ010085463.1:0-18536 GCA_030265115.1 Mopalia vespertina
AACAAGAAGCCTAAATAAAATGAGTTCAGTAAACCATGCATGTTTGCTGTCCAACCAAAACTTTAAATACACAAACATAACCTACGTTTACAAAGGCTGCAGTTTTTTATTCCCATAAAACCTTTGAAAAGAGAAAAAATAACATAATTGCCTTCAAAGGCCTTCAAATTAACTATTTTGTTTGACATTCCTGTCTAAAGCTTGTTGACAATGTCTGTCTGCATTCCACTATTATATTGGCCGACCACATTCTTATGCAACATAACAACGCTTGGTCTGCTGCACAGTTGTCATGGTTACAGAATAGCAAAGCATACACAAATAACATGTCAATTGTAGACTGTTTATAAAAGGCTGCAAAGATTTGTGTCTTTATGCCCTCTTGTTTTATAGCTAGGAACAATAGTTAAAGTATAAGCTGTAGCAAAAACCTTTCTACACACTATAAACCAGACTCTAGAATAGATCAATCCGAATTGGATAAGGCAAAAGATCAAGGTTCAAATTCCAGTACAGGCAGACAATTTTAATCTTATTACCCAGGGTTTTCACTGTTTCATAAGTCCAAGACCAGTCTAAAATATGACAGCCCAATGACTTACACTTGATGATGGTTTCTAGTTATTTCATCATTGCTGACAATTGACATGTATTGTCAGTTACCTGTTCTAAAGTAGCAGACCCCTCCTATCTTTGGAAAATTTGATAGAAACTTTACCAGGAAGTTAATCTGTATTTATTTTCCAGCAGAACCAGGTATTAAAAATTACTCCAAGTGACAATCTCTCAACACAAAAGACAATACTTCAGATAAAAACATCTATAAATCATAGGCAACAAATGATTAGAAAACAGAAAGAAAGAAAAGAATGTATGGATTATTTCCCTTGATAAATTACCACCAGTATATTCAACATTGCGGTACAATTGAATTGCTTGTATTTTTTTTTTTGATCAATCTGTAATAAAAAATATATAAAAAAATGTTAAAAACAAAATGATAAGAAGACACCCACAGTGGTTCAGTATGATGAAGTGTGGAATTGTTTGATTGGGGTATAATGTCATACTTAAGGGTATTTCACTTATATGATGACAGGTTGTTTATTTATTACTGTTCCTTGCTTAAATAGGTGCAAAACCGAGAGGAAACCTTGTAAGAACCACCGCCGGGATTGTCAGAGCCACATCATGTGATTCACTCCTATACCTGATGTCAGACAGATGGACAGGAACTAATGTGCAGCTGGGTACCTTGAAATAGGATTAGTAGGGACACAGTCTAACTTCTAAACCACCACCGTGGGCATGAAGTGTGTAGTAAGCACAATGTACCACAAATTTGGTTCAGGTTAACTTTTAAGGAATAATAATACAGGGCTGACAAAGATTACCCTTATATCACCCAGACTCAGGCTGTTCTATTAAGTTTAATATATTGATTGATTGATTGATTAGTGTTTTACACCACATTCAACGATATTTCAGCTGTGCTGTGGCATGAACATTTACATGTAGTCAAATGCTTATATCTAATATTTTATATTTATAGACAATTCCAATCACTTTTTGATGGTGACTGCCAAGGGTGCCTTGGCAGTAAACATCACAAAGAGAAATGAATTGCACTAAAGAAAACATACATATATGTGCTAAAAATTTCAAATATATATACTGTTTCAACTGTTTCATTTTGGCTGTAAATCTTGTGGTTAATACTATTCTTATTATAATTAATGACAATGATACATTAAAATTAAATTTGAACTTTATTTTGAAATAATATTATAACGCAGGGTCTGACATGCAATATGGCAAAAGATACCCTTTTGTGGGGTCTCCTTTACAATACATGTATTAATAAATGCGCAATTCACTGAAAGGTTAAGATGCTTCTTATAGATATCATAAGGTGAGATGATGACTGACAGAATCATTATGAATGAGTCAAGATGGCTGACAGCCAATATGGGGTCAGGGGTTAGAGGTCATCCTATTATAATTTGACCTAGACAGCTGTGTTTGTAAGATGAGCACATGTTGTGTTGCAGTAAAGACAGATTGGAGGGAAGCCTACTTTAACCCTGGGAACTAAAGAGGGGGTATTTTAGCTGCTTTCTGAAACCTGCCTTAAACATTACACTTTAACATGTGATATTGCGCAGGTCATGGAATGTAGCAGAGCATGCTTTGAGCTGTGTATGAGGGTGGAAACACACTAATGGACCACTACTGTTTTAATCAGATACCAGTTGTCTGGTTCAATGTGATATTACACAGGGCATGGACAGGAATTTATATGAAGACCCTAAAGAGCCCCAGAGGGCAACAGATATAATTCCCTGGATATAACATACATGTGGCAACTGGATATGAACTTGGAAAAGTGGTCAACTAACAACTGACATTAAAGAAGGAAGATTGCAGGCAGTTCTTCAATAACACCTCACTTTGTGATGTACCGGTACTGATATATCTCTGGGAGATTTCCCATGGAATGGTTGTCACATACAGTGCTGCCGAATAACTGATCAGCTTTGATGTTAAGATAACGGTGTGCCCTATGGTGTGTCCCCATGATGTTGTTTAGGCCAAGAACATGGAAAGAACAACTGAAGCTTTTCTTTTCTTCATGATTTCGAAGGATATTGACCAAACCATTTAACACTGCCTTGTTGTGATGAGCAAGGAAATCATATAATTACTAAATCTTGAGTTGTTAACATTTACATGAAGGAAAGAGAACAATCCAGTAGAAAGCTTTGAACTTGTAGTTTCCACCAGACCAGTTGAGAGGGTGAGTAATGCTTGCAACCCATACAATTCTTGGAGCTGTTACTGGTGAGATGGTGGCTGCAGTACTGACATTCCAATAGCTCTTCCCAAAGGGCTACACCACATACCCTCTGGAATTCCACCAACTCAGGGTGAGATACAACTTGACAAGATTCTTTGACAGCACAATGCACCACCATATAGCTGGGACATAGAGTAAAGATAAAGCTTACAATTTCATTTAATTAATAGATTTCCTTCAGGATTTCATTTGACATGTGAAATTCATATGTTGGCATATGTTGTCAGTTACTGTCTCCATCTGCTGTCTTGATGTTGAAGTAGTCAACTAGATATGTTGTCGGTCGGAAATCTGATTTAGCCATCAACAGATTGTTTCAATTTGAATTATCAATTTTCTATTCTTTCAATTTTACTTAAAGGGCAAAAAAATAAAACTGTATGTTGATGAAATTTTAACTATATCTGCTCATTTGGAAAATATTGGTCTATTTAAATGCACTTGTTCTGTTTTGAAATTAATTTTAAATATAACTAAATTAAATTTTAATAAGATCAAGCAGTGAGCACTGATGTAGTGATAGACAGTGTTTGTATCCAAATGACATAATGCATTGATAGGCGGATGATTATGCTACAGCCATCTCTCAGTACCAATGGTATCATTGGTAACAGGAGCTCTTACGATAGCATAAATGTCAAGTGAATAAGGGAGTATTGTGAGAGTGTTAGGGTTGCCTCAACCTCCTGTCTACAGTTTCCACTCAGACATAGGGCTGAGCTACAGGAGAGAATTCCACAGATACCCCAAGGCTGTGTCTAACCACTCGCATCATATTGTTAAGGAACTTTGAATTTGGACAAATGTTTTTTTCAATGAATGTTGAAATTGCACACATGGGATACTGTATAACTATATACTAACTTTAGTTATCTCGAGTAACTTTGAATTTGAAAAAAATAATTGTACAATAAGGGTCAGTGAACAGAATTTCCCAGAATACTAGAAGAGGCACCCGGGCAGCAGATAACGAAAGACAAGGGGCAGCACACAGTGTCTCATGCTGTAGATTAAAGGTAAGGATTGTACCTTTGCTTAATTGACATGAAAATCTTCAGGGAACGATTCACATTTTTTTTGTTCGTTGATTTGTGATTTTAGTCCGAAAAAGTTTCATTCTCACAGACAGATCATGAACTTAATAGATTTGCTCTACAATAGTCTCAATCTGAACATGTAGCTTCTAATTAATGCAAAATCTTTAAACAGAGCAGGCTTTATTTTTTTACTTGCTCAGAGTTAAATTGCCAGCAGCTATTCAGATACTTAGATACAGCACTTTATATACAGTAATACAGGTCAAATATTGGCCTCTGTATGCATTCTTATTTTAAATATAATGTCTTTGAAAACACATCATGATTTGTATAAACAAATATGAAAGGTGATTTTTATGAATTCTAACCATTGTATAGTAACATATGAACCGACTATTATCACCATATTATATTACGAATGCAAACTGACAGTTCTGAGGGCAGTATGGATCAGTTATTGACTGGTGCATAACCTTAGTTTTATAACATTCAATACTGATATCTCCCAATGCCCCGGACAATAAGTACCACACATTGATCTTTTGAATGAGGATAAATCCACATGTGCACAAATGCAAGAGAATACATAGAAAGCTGAACCATTGAGGTGTCGCAGATCAGCTGACTGTGGACTATACTGCAGACTCTTACAGACAGACAATTCCAAGGGCAATACAGACCAGTTAATGCTCATCACATGACCTCACCAGCCTGGAGTAGTAATACACAGTAGGGATACACACTGGTGATGTCAATGCTGATTGAATCACAGCAAATCAATGAGCCGTGAAAGATAGCGCTGTCAGTAGAGAAGGATTAAGACAGGCATCATAATAAGATGAGTGGTCAATGTGCTGAGAAATGACACATGACTATGCTCTGAATACTGTGAGACTGCTGGTGCTTAACAGCCTCTGACAGGGTAAGTGTACAGCCTTGTTTTTCATCTTACATAACATCTACCAGGCTTGGCCTGTTTAAATTCTTATACACTCATACACAGATGTCTATGAATCAACAAAGAGCATTAGCTAGTTGCAATTTATTGGTGATAAATCATACTGTGGAATAAGTGTGAATCTTTCTACTGTTAACTGAAGGCCAACACAAATGAAATGAATAAGCAAGCTGAGAGACTGTTGCACGTGATAACAAATGGTGTTATTTAGAAGCTTATACTTTAGGTCCTGACCTCAATACCCAGTGCACCCCATCCAACCCCAGCCCTACCAATGATCACTCATATTGTATTATGTTCAATAAGGTGCTCCATTGGCGTTATTATCATTAAGTCTAGGTAAAAAAGCATGTGACGTTAAAGATAACACATTGGCTGACTGCCTATTCATGATAAGTAACGTGAGAAAGTGTGTGAAAAACCAAGAGTGCACCGAACTCATTATTTTACACTACTGCCAACTTTAATAATGCCCCTTTTTCTAGGCTATTCTTGAATTAGTCGCACCCAGTACTAAAGAGCATATTTCAGTGATGATTTATTATTGATGGTGTGTGATAGTAAACCCAGAAGAAACCATGAAATGTTATCCTATGACCGTTATTTTTTTATTTATCGGATTTTAGAGGAACATGAATATATTCCAACTACAGATCATTGACCAGCATTATTGTGGGAGGAAAACTGGAAAGTAAATTTTACCCAGAATCCCCAGACCCTTCTGCTGGATGCTAGCATACAAACCCGCATATGGTCCACGGACCGAACCCATGACCCCAGAGGTGAGGGGGATATGTTGATCAGTAGTGTACACTCTAGACCACTCCACCACAGAGGCCCCTTAGGAACGGCTGAAGCTTATTCAGCTGTGGGTGACTGGAGGGATTGCTTGATTGTTTGCTTGGGGTTTAATGCCGTACTTAAGGTTATTTCATTCACATGACGGCGTGCCAGCCTAATGGGTGAAGGAAACCACCCCTGACATCGTTGGCAACAAACATAAACATCACAGGACAAATACAGGACACTCGCAGGACTATACAAAGACATCACAAACATATCCGCTTTCTGTTCCTCTTCAGCTCAGAAAGCACCAGGGCAACGGGAAGCTCCCTCTAACCACCGACTGAAGGGAGATTCCTCTTGACCAGGTTGCCCTCACCGCTAAGGGGCAGCATGAATCTGAACTGTCATAGTTGTAGCGTCTATCACTGTGATTTTGTATAATTTGGCACACTGTAGTTTGTCTTGTGATTGTCATGTCTTGTCTTTGTCCAGGAGTGTTTCCTTTACCCATTACACTAGAAATTAGTCAATCTTTAGAGACGAACATTCAAACAATCTCCTCCTGACACAAGAGTCTACCATATGATGAGTCAATGCTAAACTGATAGAAAACCTGAGGCACAATAGTGAGTCTGACACCATACAAATCACTGGCTAGTCTTTTTAACTATGACCTAGGGTCAGTTTTTCAAAATACTATGAAACTTAATCCTGTATGAGATGAAGTAATGTTTGTTTGTTGGGTTCGTGTTTAGTACCTTATTTAAGGTTATTTCACTCATATCAACTGGTGAAGGAAACTACCCTCAACGTTACTATAGCAACAGAGACCAGAGAGGACAATCACAAAATGCAATTCAAGGTCATCACAAACAGAGCAGCTTTGTGTTGCTGCTCTGAGAGCACCAAGGCAATTAAAAGCTCCCTGTTGACCACCCGCTATGACGTAATGTGGAAGACCTATCTCTTAGTCTAGATTAGTGATTTATTCTGCTATGAGCTGGTAATCTTAGTTTTAAGCACTGGGCCCAGTTAGGAAAACAACTCCCATCTCAAATATGTTAAGATTCACTTGACTGGCATTTAACCCCTGATTAAGGGATTTTGAAATGAATTATCACAGAAAATGACAGAACCATATAGTAATTTTCATCTTTTTTTTCTCTCTGTTTTTTTGTTTTTTCTTTTTAATCCTGGAGTTTTGTATGAAGGGTTAGTTTGAAAGCAATGAAGTAGCTATACTACAGTGAACAACCTGATACCTCACTATAGAGAAAGAGTGTTTATCTTGTGTTCACAGCAAGCCAAACATCCCATGTGTCTATCTCATAGAGCTATCAAATACATACACTGACTCATTCAATGATAGCCTGTGAAAAGGTGGCCAAAGAAAATATCCAAAAAGTACTGAAGGAGACACAAGGGCAGGGTGCAAGATGGTAGGTAAATGTGGGTGGGAGATTGGTTCATAAGGACAGGGAATCAAGTGGGCGCTTATATGATTATAATATGGTGACTGCTACCCATAGAAATGGTGGTTGGATAACTGGTCTGGTTGACCTTGATTTGATGCCTACGATATTGAGGCCTCAGGGTGAGCAGTTTGATCTAACAGATAATTGGAATCTTAAACTGGCAAAAAGACAGCATTTTAAGCGGTAATCTGGACGTAACTCGTAACATTTTATGTAATATCACAATGGATTAACATGTGTAAGGTCAATTAAAGGCGCACATATCGAAACTATTGTGCAACCGAGGGCTCTCCCGATTACTAGGTTTAAAATGACCATAATCTTACAACTTTCAGGAAAATTTAGGCATACGTTTTTAAAATAGAAGCCAGGTTAATCAAGCAAATTAGGTTGACAGTGTTGAAAAAGATGAAAATTGTATTACTAACAATATCACTACTTATGAAGGCCCCCATAACTAACTGAGAGGTGGGCATCTTGTAAGTAAAACCTCTTCAGACCTGGAATGGTCGCGGAAAATATATTCTTACGTGGACCTAAATCCTCACATATTTACACAAATCAATGCCTTATGAGATGGCTGAATTGTGATCAACTTTCTCAGTCTCAAACCCAAATGCAAACAGACATTTCCGTTTTCATAAAATTGTAAAGGATATCCTTTACTGTATATTATGATTTAATATTAATAATATTATTATCTTTCATAACCAAATAATCAACAAAATGTGTCAATCTTTAAGTCCATGTGTAACATGAAAAATCTGTAATGAAATTGTTTTTTGTTTTTTTCTAGAAATAACTTGTTTTTGTGCGCTCATTTCTTGGACCAAAATGGAAAACACCATCACAATTTTAGACAATATTATTTTCCATAAAATATGAAATATTTGGGGTTAACGAAGATAAAACTATGTTTTTGTATCGACAATATAAAGTAGACAGGTAAAGACCCTTAAAGCACATCTAAGTTTCTCCGTTAGTAACTGAGAGAAATCCTGAGGCAATGGCTGACCGGACATGACCTTCACCTTTGACCTTATATCTATCCAGAGACAAACCTATTGTATTACTGTCTGTGATTGTCTGATCATCTCAACAATGCACCTCTTTCTTAGCATAAAATATAAGTATACCAGTTAATCTAATAAACAATAAAGCTGATGATTGATTGATTGGTGGATGGTTTGATTGATTAGTGTTTTGCGCCACCTTGAGTGGTATTTCAGCCAAGCCGTGGCATGAACATATAGTCAGTTAATCTCAACTAATATTTCCAGCAAGAGATGATTCCAACCAGTGTCACCCTTGTGATGAAAATAACATGGAAAGAGCAAAATTAAATCGAGCAAAACCGAATGAACAGTTGCCAGATTTGTACATTGAACGAAAATTAGCTTTTGTAAAGAAATTTTCTGTTTTATAAAAACCTTTCGAAATCACATAAAACGTATTTTAAGACTCTGTTAAATTTTGAAAATAAAGGAAAATGTGGGATTTATGTTCATAAACATGCCAGAATTTTTTTATATATTTTGAAAAACTGATTTGATACGATAAATTTACCAAGTTATCACATGTTCTAGATATAGCCTACATGTAGTTTTCATTTAAGCTATTTAACTGCTAACACTTCTTTGTATGAAAATGGAACTTATTAAAAGTGTAGTATTTCCAGATACAACATCAAAAGAATCTCCATTTAAAAGGTGTGATCCCACATGTAAGAGATACTTATTGTTATAAATAGAATTAAAGAAGAGATTAATTTAATCTATAGTCATTCGTTGCTTAGGAACATATTTGGTTGTCGTGGTTAAATATTTATACTTGGTAAGGAGCCTAAACTTCTTAAAATATCATATATCACATTTCATAGACCAACAGTAAACTCTTATTAAATGGTGTTAGCTTGTTGATAGTATCAGTGTTAAGGACATCTTCTTGGCATTTGTTGCTGGGGAACATTCAAATCTATGTAGTTGCCATGGTAAACATGTCTGGTAACTAAGGAAGTGTTTATCTAAAGTTTATATCACATGGCCATTCGCTTTCCATTAAATGACAACATATGTCCTCAGATTATGCTGATGGGTTTGATTCAAAGATAGCTGGGATGTATCTAGACAGAAAAAGGAAGCCACATCTAACATAAGATAAAAACAGCTTGCCTAGAGCCTGTAATAAATAGCTATAGTCACCCTACTGACTAGAACATATATGTCTGTGTGAACATGTGTATTGAACATAAAAGTTTAGTTTAAAGTAGAATACAAACATCAACTTCACAAAAACTTCAAAATACTAATGATTTTGCTTATGTTGATAAATTTAAATGCAAAGAAAATGATATGGATTCATTTACAGGTCACCTTTTTAATTTATGTAGGATTGGATATTACAAATTATTTTCAAATTGACCACTATATCTTTGGTGATCTCTTTCATTCTTTCACACTCCAATATTACTCATTTTTTTTATGTTTCAATGTTAAAAATATTTAATTTTTCTTTCCAATCAAATTTTATTCAATAAAAAAACTTTTTTCATGTTACAAAAGATATTCTCAAGAAACAAATCTCTATTTACACATAAAGTCACCTAAATTGCTTTACTCCAAAAACCCTTAGACACATACATCAAACATTTTAGTATTACTCAGTTTTCTTTAAACACTTTGAACAGTTGTTTAAACTTACTCTATACTCCTGCTAATACATGTAGGTCATAAAAGTTGGATTAAAAATAGTTTTAAAAAAAGATTAGGGCTGGTCTGGATATGTCAGGATTATCCTTATTCTTAATCCTAATCTTTGCTTATCTTAATGTGATCAGGTGCTGATACAGTTAACAATAAACACACCTATCCATGCATGGATGGAGACCTACTTTAGGGGATTATGGGAACGACATTTGTTTACATTGTGGCATAAAATATATCATAACACAGTCTGAGCCCTAGCTTCATTTCCTTATGGTTTTTAATTCATTTTTTGACCTAGTTTTAAAGGCTGTGGCTGTATATCAATGAGGTCATTCTCATTTGTCAGTTTGCCCTTTTTACTTCAGTGGGGCGGTCTTTGGCCTGTGGCTGTGGTTGACTGTAGCTATTTGAAGCTTTGCCGCGTGGCTTTATAACAGAAGAATACAACACATATGTGAAGTGTTCAGTATATGTGTAGACATTTGCGTGTTAGCTGCCTTGCTATTTTCAATATGCCTGCAACTTGTAATTAAGATAAATTCCAGTTATACAGCAGACAATATCAGTAGACAGTGTCTAAGGGATGGACCAAGCTGTGGATATATTTGGGGAAACACTGTGTTTATAAAGAGGTACAATGGATATCAAATCAGCCAACTAATCAGGTAAAACTAATCATGTCTTCTGTTCAGATAATATGTAAAAAATTACAATATCTACATAAGAACTGTAGGGTTTTTGTTTGTTTTTTTTAGTTAACATAACCTCTATCAACTTTTAAAAAGACCAACATTAGAGTCAAAATTACGTTTCCCCTTTCTTTGAAATGGCCATTAGACTTGATTTGATTCATTGAGTTTATTCACCAAATTGTTTGTACAAAATTATCAATTTCAGTTTAATAAAACATTGGTCAATGGTGTATAGAATTTGTTACAAGTAAACATAAACATAAGAAACAATACTTAAAATTTGTTATTTCTCCCTTAACAAAATGTAATGTCTTCTCTGTATTAGGATAGACAAGGGTCATTTTTAAACAGATAACAATAAAGTGGTCTGGGTTACTTAGAGGAGATGAGTAAGATACAAGTTTCACAGCATTGGCCATTATTGTTTGAATGACGGAAGAGCCAAGCCAAGTGGAAAATAACTAAACAAAAAGTATACATACATTCTGTGCCAGTTTCATAAGGTTTGATGTCATCTAAACACAGATTTACTTCTTAAAATGTTTTCATTTAGACAAAAATATTTTCTTTAAAGCAATGCAGAGTCTGAGATACCTTTATTAATATAATGGCTTACACTAATACAATGAGACCACAAAGTAGAAGTTGGCAATAACCAGAATAATGGCAGCATTCGTGAATTTAGTCCCCTTTAAAAACGTCCTGTGACATAGTTACATGTATGTTAAATCTTACATTTCTCTGCTCATCATAAAAAAAAAAATTCTGCAAAAATCAAGGGTTATCAACTATACACTAAAATTCACAGATAACAATATCTGTGAAGTTTAGTGTGTCGTTGATAACTTCTAACTCATCGAATATCAAACAGACCAGCGAGATTCTATTTCATTCATTTTTCTTATATGTTATATTTATTAACAACCTGATTAATAATTTTTGTCAACTGGAAATGCTAGTATACATGTATACTAGCTGTGTTTAAAAACACAGGATGTTTCGTCAAGTTTACGCTTCTCAAACTGTATATACAGTATGCTAGTGGTCAATACTCTCTGGCTAAGGGCAGTTTGTTTGAAAAGTAGTAATGCTGTCTTTACTAAGCACTGGAGGAAGATTAAATTCCCAACATTATCAAAACACCTCACATTTTATGGTTGTGCTAGTGTCAATTATTGTTGGAATACACCACCATCATATAAGTGAAATACCCTTAAGCACGGCCTAAAACACTAATCAACCAATCTCAAAAGCTGAATAAAAAATTATGTCAATGATGGGGAAATTGTCTAATGGGTGGTTGCATATTTAAGTTAATAGGCTGGCTGTTTATACACACAAACCATAATATCATGTTGCAAAGTGGATTCATTTCATGCATTGTGGATATCTTAAGTTAACTGGATTGAAAATATTTAAGAGCTTATACAATCTTAAAATATGTTAATAAGTTTATCACATTAAAAGTGTTTCGGTCTACATTCACATATGTAACTTAATGTAAGTTTGTGGTTTCACACATTTGTGTTGGGTTTCTCATGCAAATGATGTTATGTGATAAGTGTCCCATATGATATAGGGTCCCACCATCCCATGTGTGAGGTTGTATGATAAGAGTCCCATATTATGTTGTGTCCAATATGATGCCATATGTCCCATGTTATATATTGTCCCATCATCACATGTGGAGTGATATGACTAGTGTCCCATTATGTTGGTTTCCATGTGATATATGTGGGCAAAAGATTTCTTATTTCTTAGATAATCATTTTTAGAATTTCAGGATGAAGTGATGAATCATAGCTACCTTTATAACATGAAAGCCTGAAGTAACATTTTCATGTCTTCATTTTCTTTTTTATATTTAATCTATAAATTTTTTGTTTGCCTCCACTGCAAACTGAAAAATCTTATTTATTAACTGTCTTTATAAATGGCTTTGTTTAAGAAAAATAGGATTTTGTATAAATCATAAGTTGTGTTGCAATGTCCAAAACGTAATACACTGAGCAGTCGAGAGCGCAAGAACTCAAAGCAGACTTGAATATAAAGTCAATCCTGATGAGATTAGAGTTACCTGTTCCGAGTCACTTAACTTCTAGCAGTCAGTCTTACATTTACATACATGTTAATGGCTAATGACTGTCAAACATGGCATCTAATTTTCCTCTAAGTTTAAACGTAGAGTAAAAGTCTCTGTTAACTTGTCAGATGAAACAAGAGCAGATTAAGAGAGGCAGTGATTCATTACTATTTAACTGGTTTCACACCTGAAGAAAAACTGTGATCCCAGACTGAATCTATTTTGATTAAGGTTTAATGTCATACTCAAAGGTATTTCACTTATATGAGGCTGACAGATAGTACATTTCACACTGTTCCTTGCTTAAATACGAGGCAAGCCGAGAGGAAACCTCATAAAAACCACCGCCACGATTACGGGAACTACATAATGTACCTGATGGTCATAATCTATTTGAAGTTGAGCTCTCCACTGTGTAATGTTAGGAAAATGTTAAACTCTATTTTTGCTCAAATTATTGGCTGATTTACAATAAAGACGATAGAAATAATAATCCTATGACAGTCACTGTGCCAGGTGTTCATTTCATGGTCAATATGACTCCATATAACCCAACAGACACACACATGTGACACATATATTACTCACTATTTGCAGATATGTACCAATGTCATGTATCAATGTAAGTATATAGTTTACTTATATAGCTAAAATGAATAAAGAGTATCCTCAGTGAGAAATATGTCATCATTTGAAGTAGAAAAATGGCATGACTGTATAACCATACTTATTTCACATGAAAACCGAGAGGAAACCTTGTAAAAAAAACACCCCTCAGGCCTTGATTATTGTGATTCCATCATGTACCGGAGGTTCTACCAATGTGCTATTGGTGGGCTAAACACAACAACAAATGTTCTTCCTGTCGCCCCTTACAACTCAGAGCAACAGAGGGCTCCCTCCAGCCAACAACTGTTGTGAGGATTATCAATATAAGGTTGTGGATTTAAATACTGATTGTTTGTATACCTCTTATATTGTGAGATGTACCCCACATCAGAACAAGGTGTAACCAAACAACCACTTTTGGTAATAAGGAATGTCTATAGTTTGACTTGAAAAACACACAAGTAACACACCAATACTCATCAAAGTTTTACACCATTTTTTGAGAACACAAGATCATGTTTAAGTTATGTTAGGTATACACGACTAATGCAGGAGACTTTTATAACAACACACACTCAATTGTGCAAGTTAACAAAAATCGTGCAAAATGTAAACATAACCACCCAAACAATTAAGGTAAATAAAAAACTAAGGCTGAATAAACAATTGACAATTAGCAGATTATGTGTACAGGTCTTGAAATAATCAAAAACTTCTAAATATATAACAAAGCCTTATTTCTCTAGAAATTCAATTTTAAGAATCAAATATTTAAGAAAGAATTTGTCACGTTTGGGAAAGCTGTGTTTCTGCTCATGTTGAATGAGGTCAACTCTTATGATTGTTTGATTAGGGTTTAACGTCGTACTCAAGGGGTATTTCACTTATAGGACGACACATTGCACACTTCATATTGTTCCTACGGTGGTAAGCCGAGAGGAAACCTCGTAAAAACCACCCCCCGCTATTGCTGGAGCCACATCGCGTGACTCACTCTTATACCTAATGGTAGACAGGCGGGTACATTAAAGTAGGATTAGTAAGCGCACAGGCTAACCACTGAGCCACGGCCACTAACTCTTATGTAAGGAGTAATGTAAAAAAACATACAGCAGATTTGGCCCTACAAGAGGGCTTAATGAACTTGATTGAAATTATATGAATTTTTTTAAAATCTTTAAGAATGTGAGCTAGCATTGAGAGCGAAGGACATCATCATTAACAATGATCTATTAAGGGCATTTAGCAAAACTAAAAGATGCCTTGTTGCAGGACCAATTTTGCTGATTTTACAAATAATTGTGTCTTAGTTGTGACATCGCTGTCACCCTCAGGCATACACAGGGCAGATGTCACACAAATTCTCATCTTATTGGGATAGACAGTTAGACAAATAAATTGGCAAGACACGAGAACGGAGAAGATGAGCAAAATGAACACTCAGATTTAGATGCATTCACCCTCAGGACAGGAGAATAATAAAAAAGAACACCTTCGCTTGATAAAAGTTGAAAGGTACAACAATTAATTAATTAGATATCTCCAGGTGTGAGCTTCAATTGTTTGAATGTCATTAGTCTTTTTAAAAACTGTGTAAGGAAATGACCTTGAAAATATTACCTGTTTGGGCTATCATATAATGCTTTATGAAGACATGTTCACAACGGTATAAAGGTAACTTGTCATTTCTGTATGACCTAATTATATGAAAGAAGTAACAAGAAAAACAATTGATGGGACACTTAGCAGGTGTAAGTTGACAGTGATTTTATGTGAGGTCATAACCTATTTCTAAGCTGCACTTTTCTCTGTTTGAATCTATGGCTGGTCAAATGTTTGAGATTTCCTTCAAACTGATACATTGTGGACAAAAGTATACTTGTTTAACATCTTCTGGTTGGGGACTTTTTCTAAATAGGTATATTTGTTTGTGATTCCCTCCAAAATGTAATATTTTTTGGTGATTTATTAATTAATTGTATATTTGTTTGGGATTTCCTGCAAAATGGTATATTCATTTGGGATTCCCTTCAAAATGGTATATTTGTTTGGATTTCGTCTGAAATGGTATATTTGTTTGGATTTCATCTGAAATGGTATATTTGTTTGGATTTCATCTGAAATGGTATATTTGTTTAGATTTCATCTGAAATGGTATATTTGTTTGGATTTCGTCTGAAATGGTATATTTGTTTAGGATTTGTTTGCTTCACTGATTGGGACTTCATGCTGACTTCACATTGACTAATTGGCCCAACCTCAGCTGACATATTGGATTTAGTACATGTACAATGTATATGTTAATGTATCTGTTTTGCTATTAAGTTACATATTAACATGAACAGCTTGTAGTTAATTTGTTTTGGGTTTTTTTGTTGTTGTATGAAATGAAGTAGAATATATAGCTGAACATTGAGTCCAGAAGGGACACTCAGCCCCAGGTTCTACTAAACACAAAGCTTGTTCAGGTATTATTAGAAACCAGAGTATGTTACACGAGGGAATAGTTTAACAGGAACTATAATCAACAGTCACCTGTAACTTCACACAGTATACTCTCATAACATGAAGCCAGGTAATTGCCTTTTAATAAACATTTTTAGGATTTTTATTTTTTTGCCTCTTTTTGATCAATATCTCTATTACTCAATATTGACAAAATGTGTAAATCTTACATTAGAATTATTTGTTTGTTTGATTGGGGTTTAACAGCGTATATGATGGCTGGCCTGTCAGCCCAATGGGGGAAAGAACACTGGCAACAAATGAATACAACACAAGACAATCACAAGACGCAATATATTGACACCCCAGACAGATTCACTGTATGTTGCCCTTTAGCTGTTAAAGCACCTGGGCAAAAAGCAACTCCCCCTACCGCCCGCTACGGGGTTATGATAATTATGTTTATAATACTCAGATCTTTAATTATTATTCTTGAACAATTCAATTAAACATGAAGGTGAACATCAACGTTTGAACAGATCAGAACTGTTCACAATTTACAATTGTCAATGTTAAGGAGAGACTGTTACTGTTACAGTACAGCTCTGTTATATCACTGTGATACCTTTGGACACGACGTTAAACACCAATCAATCAGTCATTCAGAAGCACTACTCACATATTTATATAACCTGAATGTAATCTCTAGATTGTTCTTTCATTTCTCAAAACTATAAACTAACTAGCTACTTTAAAAATTCTGTAAATTATGGAACAAGTTGCTAACTGGCTTCAAATACTCAGAGGTATTGTCCTGTACTCGAGTTCGCCAACATATAAAAATAAATGTGGGTTATTCAATTAATTTCAAATTTATTTATAGTCATACAGAAATTCATGTCCATGCATTTGAACAGCCCTGAATACCAACAAGCTATAGTGACAGGAATCCATTTAAAGTATGACACATCAAACCATCATGTCCAGGAATATTCAGTTAAATGTATGATCCTTAAAACTATTTCCATGAAAAGCTAAACCTTATCTATATTTTCAACATTTTGACTACCTTTAAAATTGTCTTTCGAATGAGTAACTAAAATCATTTCTTTGATTGATTGGGGTTTAACGTCATACTCGAGGGTATTTCACTTAAATGACAACATATTGCCGGTTTTACACTGTTCATTGCCTAAATACGGTAGAAAACTGTTAGGTAACCGTAACCTAGCAAACATCAACCCAGCGATTGCCGGAGTCACATCATATATCTGATGATGGACAGACAAACTCGAACCATGAGCACTGCATCAAAGTAGGATTAGTATGCCGACATGCTTACCACTAAACCATGTCTGCCGGCCCCTTATTTCTAGTATGTGAATGACTAACATTTGGTCTAATCTGCACATCCCTACTCCTCACCCAGGCTGTACATAACACAAGGAGAGTTCATTAAAACACTATATGTAAGACACAGCAGGTAATAATTGGTATTGTTTAAAAAGATCACAACTTAAAACTAAACAGATTAGGTTTAACTAATTTATAATTAGTAATGTTTGTTTGTTTGTTTGATTGGTGTTTAACGTCGTACTCAAGGGTATTTCACTTATATGACGACGGACAAATACAGAACAGCACAAACAAATCTGCTTCCCGTTACCCTTTAGCTCTATACCTGATGGTCGACAAGCGTACTCTAACCCATGGATGGTACATTAAAGTAGGATTACAATGCAGACACACAGTAACCACTATTAGGTCACAAACACAAACACGCTTTTTGACATCTGAGTGCCCCACTGGATTGACATCGTGTTAGTTGTTGTTGTAAATCAACAGTATAGCCATTGCATAAACAACTTACTTGTCTTTTTCTCCCAAGGAATTAAGAGGTGTGGATGTGTACTGGGTTGACGGCTCCAGACTCACGTGTTCCATATAAATAGGCCCAGGTGTTATGTTCTGTATCTGAGCCTCTAAATACACTTCATCAGACTAAACAACAACAACACATCATTAGGATTATAAACAACATGTAAGACTTGTAAATAACAAGATGTCGTATTTCTTTCACTCAGAGAGCATTAATAATAAATTTAGTTTTTTTGGCTTGAAACGACACTCTTTTAGGCCCTATAGATGCTCAAAATATATTTGTTTGCTTGATTGCTGCATCTGACTCAAGAATATTTCACTTATATGATGATGGAATGTCCACTTCTTAACTTGCTTTACTTTAATACGATGAAAACCCGAGAGGAAAATTTGTAAAAACTACCAATCTAACTAAAATATATACATGTTTATTTGAGTACCTTTTGCACTTCAAGTTTGTTTTATAAGGGTTTTGCATCTACATGTATATTCAGTACTTAAGGTTATTTCACTCATATGTTGGGGCAACTCATGTTACATCCTACATTTGTAGCTAGCCCACAGCATATATGTAGAATTGCCTTTGATCAATAAAATGTATACATTTCATAAATAGTTTATTGTACGACATCAAATTGAGGATACATTACTACATACATATATGTGTGAGACACAAAAGCATAGAATGATACAGTGATTAACAGAAGTCACATCCTTAAGATGTTAAGCTGCCCATAGCATTAAATTTGCATGAAAAATATCCATACAAACTTTACTATTCAATTTTAAATTTAAAGTTTAGGCACAGAGAATGGAGTTCAATCAATCCCACAGATGGTGATTATACAAAAACTTGTGTGACACGTTTAAAGGATAAGACCAGTTTCCAATTCCATTGACCTAGTGCTCGTCCCAGCTACCATGTGATTCTATAGTTTGTTTGTTTGTTTGATTGGGGTTTAACGTCGTACTCAAGGGTATTTCACTTATATGATGACGGATTGTCCA
>JAQQZZ010085474.1:0-18535 GCA_030265115.1 Mopalia vespertina
GTGTTTAATAAAAACATATACTACCGACTGACTTACAGGAATGTCCGACTGGTGTGACATCCAAAATGTGAAGATTATTGAACGCTTAATTCTTTCAGATCTTGCTGGACCCATTGGCTCAAACTGGGTAAACATTTGTATGCCCTTAATTTAAAGTGAAGCATTTTGTGCAAATGAAAGAGAAAACATCAATCAAAATTTAAACTAAAAATATTCAGACTTTGAGCCTTCAATTAAGTTTTTCTATTAGCCTATAAACACTGTCATAGACAAGATGTTTGAGATAAATGGGGCTATCATAGTAGTTAGGCATCTTTGTGTGGTGCTGTTTTTTTTTGGTGCAGTCCCATAGACGAATGGACAAATGTGTATTCCACTCAAATGCCTAACTGACGAATAGAGCTATTAACATTGGCCTACCATTTGGGTGTTCGATCAGACATTGATGCTAAATCTGTAGACGTCTCTTTCAGACATTTCAGATTTTGGTCAAATTCTGCAAATTAACTTTTTTATTGGTCATATTATAATAGAGACTTCAAATAGGTTTATTTTAAAGCGGACAAGACGGGCATGAAAGCAGAAACTCATTTGTTTTTAAATTCGGATTAGATTTTTTTTCCCCGAAAGTATTTTTTACACGATTAAATAGGGTTGGACAAAAAAATATCCGAAATTGATTTTAAAACATGGTAAATAGGGGCACATTTTTTAGCGTAATGGTTATTCTACTAAATAGATTAATTTATTTAGTGCTACATTTGGTTTCATTTCGACAAATAAAGCACCAAAACTGCGCTGTATTTTTCTGTCAATATTAATTCAATTTGCAATAGTTATTACTGGTTCTTAACCAAATTTGTATATTTTTAATACTGAGTATACAAGCTTTGTATAGATATATAAAACATATTTTTCTCAAAATCAACCCTGGGGCCCAACAGGTCGACATATACCATTAAAATGTGTCTTGCTAACGAAGATTATAAAATGAATTGATTGGATGGAAATAAGCGCGTGATATGACTGTCGTTTCATGAACTTTACCATGACTATATAGTGTGGGTTAAAATAGCCTACATGTTTGGGATCTCACGACTTGTAATAAATTCTTTGACATGGATTAATTTTCATGAAAGATTTTTTCTGCGTAGTTAAAATGATAGCTTTAGTTGCACTTAAACACTTCTTCTTACCTTAGCTGAATAACTAACCACATTTACCTGGTCCCATTGTATAAGAAACCTACATGTGTAAAACAAAAACTTGTCCTAAAACCGGCACAGGTGACATAATACAACTTTTCTCCCTTCATTTCTTTTCAGAAAAATTCAAAAGATATCAACGTCCATTAACCAGCTTTGTGCAAATACCCATTAACAAAAGACGTCGTGTCGTGAGAATTGTAATGTTTTGCCGTTTACAGATCGTGCATTAGTACAGAGTTACATCAGAACTGGGTGATTATTAAAGCAAAACGTACTTTAAAGATAATGTAAAAACGTTTTCCTATGAGGAGATTCATTGCCAAACAGCCAAAGTATTTAGCTGCAAATATATGTCAACAATGTTTTACAAAAATATTATTATGCATCAGTCGCAAAACAGATTCCCACCTTATTGCGTCAAATAGTCTGAAAACGGTGGATTATCAAAACAGGTTATCTCAGTAGAAAGGGAGCAGTCGTCATATTCAGTATGCATATGATAGCTTTTGTGCTGTTTGGCCCAAATGAAGTATATTTGAATGGAGTCGTCTAGAGTCTTATCAGGGATATAAATCTGTTACTGATATAACTGGAACTGGTACAGCCATTGACTTATACAGGAGTAACAATTGCAATATTTATCTCCCCTTTTCATCACTGGCCAACCCGTTCCACAATCCACGTTGCTGTATTGATCAAACCGTCCCACTTAAACAATTCTCACGCTATAAAAGACAGACTCCTAAGTTACTGCAAATTATACAAAAGAATGCCCACTTGGATAGGTAGTCCGAATCAAAATCTTGTTCCGCACACTAAACCTAACTATACTGAAAATTGTAAATTTGGTGAGATTTGATCATAATTGAAATACATGTGACTCCTAACCTTTGTTGTACAGTATCCCGTCACATTTGAGTATCCTTGTGACGTTTTAAATTAACGTCTTTGGTCTTTTGAGCAGACAAGATCTGTGATCAATTCCACAAACATTTTTCTGACTTAGTCAAAATACTACATTTGAGGTTTTCGCTATCTGTCTTCATTGCGTTTTTCCGCTATACATTTAATCAGTACGAGCGATTATGACAATAGCAATACAGGCAGCGATTGCAGCGACAAGAGTCAGGAATACAATGAAGTTCAGAAGCTTGACGAGCGTGGTACATGTCTTCTGTTTCTGGAAGGATCTGTAATATAAACAGACATTTTGTGAGAGGCGTTCCAACCAATGATTGCAAAAATAAGGGAGATTTGAATGCATCTTGTAACTATTAATTAACATCTAACTTTTCAACGCAGACTTTGATTTTGGGACAAACCCGCGCCATCACATGACACATTCCTCGTAGGAAGTCACGTGGCGGACGTGAAATAGCCTTCCATTCGAACTAATAGGCTGGCCTTTTGTAACCACTAAATACCTTCTAGCTTTTCAATTCTGATTGTAACTTTGGGATAAACCCGCGCAATCACATTCATCGCAGCTGTATACGGAAAAATACAGTTGCTGAAACTTTTTTAAATGTGTAATGCTAATTTTGATAGCAGCTTCAGAAAAAAGGTTGCATTGATCTGCAGTTGTACGACAGTTGTACGACATCATCACAAAGTCCCGGTGTATTCATACAATTGTTATTTGACAGACTACGACCTCACAATTTACTGTAATTTACCGAATATCACTGCGAAATCCGATCTTGATTATCACCAAACTGATTATACACTCCTTTATTATATACCAAAGAATGAGATAGGAAAACTATCAGAAAAAAACATCATATCATATACCTTCTGGGACAACCTCCTTGCGGAGGTAACTAGGCGTCTGCTTTAGTGGAACAACAAATAAAGTTTGGTATAAAATAAAAGGCAAATCAACTGTTTTCTTGCGTCACTCTTGAAAATATCTATTTTCTCATCACACTCGATCAAATATTCATCGTATCCATCAACAGACACTAGATATCCTCTATATATATTAGAGGTAAGACGGCGACGGTTTAAATCAAATACTTTGACGGAGACGTCTTGAGGGACATTGAGCTATCAGAAGTGATTACTATTTGTATTCTCCGGGTGGGTGCTGTCAGAGACTCACAAATCCTCCGGTTAGCAGAGGATAAGAAAGTCTGATAAAAAGTAAAGAGAGCAACGTTCGCCATTATGTGTGGTGTACAGGAATAGGCAAATAATTAATTTATTATTGCGGGTTTAGGTAAGATAGTTAAGTCAAACACCAAATCCATAGAAAAAATAAAAGCTATGCAAACGGTTTTTTTTGATAAGCATAATATATCAAGATAATAAGTTTCTTCGGGGTGTGGGTGTTAAATTGATGGATAAGTAGCCATCTTTGGAGAGTCTATTAAAACTGCGAGGGTGGCATTTTGTAACCGCGATAACTATTTAGCTTTTCAACGCAGATGCCAACTTTGGGATAATCCCGCACCATCACGCTCTTTTTAGGAAGTCGCGTGAAGAACTTATACTCTTCGCCAGAGACAAGGGAAAGCCCAGCCGTTTAAGACGTTAAAATTCGTAATGTGGTGGAAACTTTTTGGTTTAAGGATAATTATGAACAGAAGATGTAGCATTATAGGATAGTCTCGGTGTATCATTATAGGGTGACGACCGTATAATTCACGGGAAATTGCCTAACATTACTACCAATATGGCCCTGGATAATGGCCAAGCCGTCTGTACGCATTGTCATGGAGGTAAGATGGCGACGGTTCAAATCAAACGAGACGCTGGAGCACATGACTGGACAAAAAACAGCAAAAAGTACAATGGTAAAACGTGTTGAGCGCCGAAGCAAACAAATAATGTCCTCCTTTATAACTTTACACAGGCATCCTTCTACCTAAGCAGTCAACACTAAGGGGAGGGTAGTGTTTATTCAACTACCTGTTGTAAGAACCCTTTCTCTCCTAGAACGTTTTGGATCAATTGGTTGTATACACAAGCGTGCACTGACCATCTATAATACGCTTGATATAACCCTGAAAGGACGGTCCCCTTTAATCACCTAATGGTCAACTTACCGACCGTTAGTTTAATGGTACATGGCAATTTGGTAACGCTAACAATACGAAGTCATAGGACCACGGGATAATATGGAAAGTGTTTTGGTGTACATGGTCACTATGCGTCAGTGTATATACGTATTTTATTATGCATCCAAACACACTGATTTAAACTGTCCATACAATTATGCATAAATATCACATTGGCACAGGGATGTCGAATTATTTAAACCAACGAATTATCTAATGTTCTAGATAAACTTCTATGGACAAGTGTCAAATATATCTTAATATTGAGTTGTTATGGATAACCTACAGGTATCTCGAGAGAAGGTATTGAAACTGGTGTAAAAGGCATGTGAACAGTATGTAGCAAACTACATAGTCGGTATGCGATAAATCCACCTGCGAGCTGGCATTTCACAGAAATATAAATTAACCAATGAATATGTCCGCTTAACTAGTAGTTCTTGTACATTTTTTCTCTTATACTCTATAATGGCTATTTGTGAAATAGGAGTAGGCATTTTAGGTATAAAATGTTGATATTCCTGCGGAGACTTGCAAACCCTGTGCTAGGTTGGTCATATTAGAATACAAAAGGAATTACGTTTTATTTAGACCCCCTATCTCGTTCATAATGAAATCCAGTGGATACAACGTTTGAAGACTTTTAATCCAATACGCTTTTATTTCTAAACGTTTCTATTTGGTTTCCTCTTGACAGGGAAGAATGGGCTGGATATTTTTCTCAATCGGAATTATTTACAAAAAGATCTTTAATCGATTGATCAAGAAGAGAGAATTGTTCAGCTTGGGATATGACTCGTAACCTAATGAATGCTGTTATAATCAGAAAGGGTTTCTGGTTTCATCAACATATTGTTTCAGGGCTCATCTTACACATTTTCTAAATCATAATACAACACGTCCACCAAATAATAATCATTTCAAGTTATTTGCCCAACAAAAAAGTCTATATCTGGTATCTAAATGTCAGCTCTTCGGATACAATTTTCCGGGGTTAAGTTCTTTAGCGTATCCACTGCTAGGGACTTAATACGTTATTCTATATTTTAGCGGGTAAGGTGCCGTGTGGACACAACATATGTAACCGTTGATCCGGTAATTGCGGTGTGATTTTTATGAGGTTTCCACTGCAATTAGTCACGGAACAGTGTAAAGTGGACAATCCGTCGTCATATAAGTGAAATACCATTGAGTACGACGTTAAAGCCCAAACAAACAACCAAACAAACAAGCATCAGCCAACGTTAAATACTAGTATTGCACTGATTGGACAACATATCACACATATCGACCTAATTGCCACTTCCAATGCCAGTGGGATTTACAACGACAGGATACAAACGAACCACAGAACGTCAAACACGATTGAGTAGGGATGTTTCAGAGTATTAAATTACAATATCACACAAAACCGGCTTGATCTTCTCGGATTACTTCAATGACAGCCGGACACTGGATGGCCCAGTAACCGTTTCTGTGTCAATAACCCAACAGCACAAGCACCAAATGTTTTTTTCTTGTATTTTAGACGATTGTTGCTTTTGTTTCCTCTCGACGTCGGGGGTTGCTTCTGCAAAATAGAAGAAAAGAAAAAACAACAATATTATGTGTATTTACTTGGGGTTTGAATCTTGCACGCTTTGAACGTGATTAGTATCTTTTCTTATTACATTATTTAGTTTAGAAAAAACATTGTAAATCATGTACAAAGACCTGTAAAGTACCCAAACGATAAAGCCCTCTTCAGTCGCAATAGACAAATGAGACTTGGAAAGAAGACACTGTTGATCAGCCAGGTTTTATGTTAAAACGAGTTTATTCACGTAACTCCACTAAATATCTTGGTGGGGTTTCAATCGAAAAGAAATATAGCTGGAATGCTACGTGTCGATCGTTATGAAAGAGGTAGAGATTATGACCTGAATCAAGTGGTAAGCAACTGACGCAATTGGATCAAAGGTAATCAACGATAGTGCAAAATACACCAAACATCCTTGTATGCTCACCCATATCAATGGCAAGTGGATCAATATCTTGAATTAAAAAATCGATAGAAACAATTGTTAAACTGGTTCCATATGTATTAACATTGGGACAGCCGAATTTACTTTGATCGCCTACGTGTCAGTGTTTGAAATTCGATGGGGTTAACGCTTAAGGTGAGTAACATTTTAAATATGAGGCTGCCTTTCGAACCTCGGTTTGAACGGCAAATTTCCAGCTGATCGTAGATATCGGTCTCCTCAAATGACAGATCATGTAATTGTATATAAGGGACACGTCATGAAGTCTTCGTGGGATTACTTTTTTTTTTACTGACAGCCACAACGAATTAAACATCAATGCATTCAGTTGAATGGAACCACCATTATATAAAAACACAACTATATACCACAACCACGGAACAATATACGAAGACTTTATTGGTTTATATTTAATACGTAAATGATAAGACATGTGTTATGCTTCGATTCCGGGATTTTAACTCAATTGTATTGCCGCTAACAAGCTTTGGTAAAATACAGTATTTAAGTAACATACATGTATAGGAGGACCATTCTATTTTTATCATTGCCAGACAGATTGCATCCATTATAGCAGATACAATTTATGACAAAGATTGTTTTGAAGTTTGGTTGGTTGATTATTTTCTTCAAGGTGAAAACTGAAGGGCTACTACAACCAGGAATTGCATTGATTAGTAAACTGTTTTGTCAGCACAGTTCATTAGGGACAAGGAATCTAACAAGCAAGGCATTGTCAGGAAATTCTTCAACCCGATTTTGAAGACAAAATGCAATTTGTGATTAATAGGGACACGACGGCCATGTCGATTGTTAAAGACATATTACACTTATGGTGGACATGAGATTGTGACTCGAGCTGTTGATTGATTGGTGTTTTACGGCGTGCTTAAGTGTATTTCACATGTATGACGGCGGTGTATTTCAACAATAATTGACACTAGCACATTCAAGATGTGAAGCGTTTCCATAATGTTACAACATTAATCTTCTCCAGAGCTAAGTAAATGGAGCATTGCTACTCTGCAAACAAACTGCCCTTAGCCAGTGGGCCTCTGGCTTTTGATGATTCTATTTTTGTTTTGGAAATATCACATGCAACATATAATTATACAAAGTAAAAACGACCAATGCAATACAGATCACCAGCCCAGCACAGAAAATGTATTGACACTTTTAGAGCGAGGATGCAAATATGTTTAAAATGAATTCATCTGTCTCGAAAGATGTTTTTGGATAATTTTATAGAGATTTTCAGTATCGCCTAATAAGTGTGCTGATTGCAAAGTTAGAAGTATACTTACATTAATGGTTGGCGTCTTGATACATCTGCACAAAAAATACACTTTGACATTTTTTGACGTTTATTTTTTAGAAGTTTACATATTGGCCCTTGTTTCATAATTAAACATAGTTATGAATAAATTAATCGGCATGGCATCGAAAACATACAAATAGAAGCGGGAGTATAATCATATTCTTACTGTTCTGTGATTATACTTGTTTGGAGGTGTTTCACTAGATTTAAAACAAACAAGATAACGACTGCTATTTTATACATTTTTAATTCCTTAGCTTTTCAACGTGACTACGTTCATCTTCACAGGTAGATGGCAAAAGCAAGAAAAACTACTCACGATGGCATTATATAGTACATAGAGAATACAAACATTAGCATACTATTAGCATAACATAGAAGTTGAGCAATGTGATTATACTGGTATATTGTACTATAACAATAGAGCTGAACTGTGTTATACATTAAACAATAGAAGTGGTACGGGGGACTGGGCATTGTTTAGGTTTGGACTTTTGTGTGCCACCGAATAGACACTTTTATTTTCAGCTGGAAATCTAGGGTGGCAGTGTCCATTATTTTACATGTAAATTTACTGGGGGAGTGGCCTGTTATCAGGCTTTGGTCACCTAGGGCTAAATTGTTGTAGTGTTTAGATGTTATAGTGTGTTCTAGTAGTTTGGTTTCAATATGCCTTGATGTTATACCTATATAAGAAGAATGACATTCCCCACAGTTGATTTGATAGACTACATTAGATCCGAGGTTATCATCTTCCAAGTCCTTGTATGAAAAACAGCTCTCTATATTACATGTAGTTTTAGATATAACTTTAATTTGTATACATTTGTATACATTCCATCACTAATTAGATTAGTGGTGAAACATATTTCTTTTTGTAATCTTATGGTTGAATCTCCGATGAAAGGAATTGTGAAGAAACTTTTTTTTATGTTTTCTAGGCCAAATACGGGTGGAAGATTTTGATTTGGTGACATAAATTTGTTTAAACATTTGCCAATAGTTGTTTCTACTATATGCATAGGGAAGGCATTCTTATAAAACAGTTTTTTTAATTCTGGCTATTTCATCAGAGAATAATATGTAAGTGCTGCACAGTTTTCATGCACGATTGATCAGACTAGAAAACTCTCTAAATAGTGTCTTTCTTGCTTTTGCCTCTACCCCTGAAGATGAACTTAGTCACGTTCGAAAGCTAAGGATTTAAAAATGTATAAAATAGCAGTCGCTATCTTGTTTGTTTGAAATGGCTTTACGGACTTGAATTTGGTTTTATCGATATTTAGGCATAATTTATTACAATTGAACCAGGTAAAGAGATTACTCGGGTGACATTTTGTAATACAATTGAAGGGTCGACATCCGATAAAACAGCACTAGTGTCGTCCGAAAAACGTATTATGTCTAAGAGAGAAGAGGCAAACGAAACATCGTTAACATATAATAAAAAAGGTGGGGCCTTGTGGGACGCCACATGTGATGTCATTGAAGGCTGAAGTAACTTCATTATATTGGACACATTGGCATCGAGCAGACAAATAACTTTGAAACCATGCGTTAGTAACACCGCCAAAACCGTTGTGATCTAGTTTTGTACATAATTTATTATGGTCAACCGTATCAAAGGGTTAAGACAGGTCGAGAAAACAGGCTATACTAAACTTTTGTCTTCTTTAGTTTTAATTATTTTTTCAAATAAAGAAATAACGGCCAATGGTGTAGAATGGTATGGACGAAAACCAAATTGTAAAGGGCTTAGAATGTTATTATTATCCAAAAATAAAAACATGCGATTTGAGGCGACTTTTTCTAATACTTTACTAAAATCGGGGAGAATTGAAACTGGTCGATAATTTTCTATACTTAATTCACTTCCAGATTTATAAATTAAGGTTACTTTCGCACGTTTCAAAGCTTAAGGTACAATTCCCGATTTAAATGAAAAATTTATGAGGTAGCTTAATGGGACAGATATGTAGGGGGATATAAGTTTTAACACAGACATTTTAACACCATCCACCCCAGCTGCAGCATGTTTTGCTCCCTTTATCAAATGATCAATTTCAGCAGGAGAGGTTGGATCAAGAACAAATAAATTTTGACATTTATCAAATAAATAATCATAAAAGTGGGCATCTGTAGATGGTATTTGTGAAAGAAGGTTGTAACCTACTGAACTAAAATAATGTTAGCCACCACCTTTACGTTTGTCTCTAGATTGCATGAAAGGGATATAGCCTGGGATTGAGAAAAGTTGCTGAGTTGCTGTGTCCAGTCAACTTTCAAGAATTCCTATGACTGAAAATGGGTACGATAAACAATGAATAAAGGAAACAATTTCAAATAGTGTTTTTTAAGACTTCGTGCATTGAAATGAAGATATGAAAGTGTATCAGGTGGTCTGAGATATCATTAAAGGAAGATATTGTAAAATAATTAGATTGATGAGATGTTAATTGTTCCCAATACGCAATTTCTTGGTCAGTGTCATCTGTAATGTAGGAAGACAGTGTTGTATTGAGATCAATCGGATTAAAGCACATTGTTTCAAATCCATCGAGATAGTCACCGCTAACTTGCGGGGTATAAGTTTCACAGGTGAAGCTTTCATTATGACAGGAAAGAACTGCCCTTAAGTTAGGAATATTAATTTCTAACAAACGAATGCAGAATAAACCCAATTCTTGTATATTTTGTGTTTTGAACCATACATCATAATAACTGATTACTGCGGAACGTACTAGACGTGGTAGTTCATATTGGAGAGCTATAGTAAATTGGAAACACAAGCTGTAGTAAAATATAGTAAAATCAGCTTGGTGTAAGGAGACGTGTGGTCACTGAATCTATGTTAAGACTGTTTCACACGGGCGCTTACTACTGTTCTCACAGTAGTAAACAAAGATTACTACGTAAATGTCACATATTTGGAATGGCTTTTGGCTAGTTTACTGTTGTTTTTTAAACACTGTACAGTAGATGACGACTATCATAATAAAGCTATGCGTATGATGTAATCTATGGTCACCTCTCTGCCGTCGATATACAATTTACCAGCAGAAAAGCGTACTTTTTTATTTTCCTGGAAGGCTTTGGTCATCAACGGGGCGGCCTTCTTTGTAGTCTGTAGTCTGCATGTGTAAGATCATCCATGTGCCGTACTGTGCTGTCAGTGCCCCTGCTGTGGTTCAGTGGTAGATGTGCTGGATTATTGATCCTCCTTTGATTCGTAAATCTCAGGTATACAATGCATCATAAGTGGGGTTCAATTTAAGATGACTTGGAAATATAAACACCAATTTTGATTTGTATAATAATTCTGTCTATTTTTAATTGCCAACAGCTATGACTGGGATAGTATTGTTTGCAGCTATTGAGTTGAATCATGGTTTGTATAGGTTTCGTTTCATGGTTTTCCATAACTTCTCCAAAACCAAAAGGTCAAAATTTGCATAGCCATCTACAGATGATTTAAGTAATTGGAAGAATACATTTAAAATGCTTACTGGGTGAGTAAGCTGGAGATAATCAATTGGCTAACAATTGTCACCACATGCGAGTGCCGGAGGCTGTTGCTGGTAGTGCTTGCTGGGGAGGGTCCGGGAGTAGGGTGACCTTATTATTCATAATTGTTTTCGGGAATAAAAATTCCAAAGATGCAATTTGGTGGCATTTGAGAAATATATACATGTATTTGTAGTGCTGGTACTATATTGGAGGGAGCTTGACAAAGAGCTGTGAAAAGAGTTTTTGTATATATTTATCCTTTTGTGTACCCACAAAGTAGTTACTTACACTATACAAATGGTTAAAGGATTGTTTAAAATAGAATGTGAAAATTTAAAAAAAAAAAAATATAAAAATAACAGAAAGTAACATAATAAATTTATATCTATATATATTTGTATTTATTTTTTTTTAATTTTCAAAATTTAAATCAAGTGCATATATTGTCGAAAATTATGAAATGACAACTGCTTTCGTTGGAAACTACATGTAATCAACTCTTCAACACAGCAGCTATAGGCCTATATGATTGGGTACTGTGACGGCCGTTTTCCAACAGAATAAAAATTAAAAAAATCCTCATAAATCGTAAAACTTTGCAAATAAATCACATTGAAACGAATAAGTAAACAGGGAAGAGTTAGCAACATCCGATTAAGGTCAGAATGTGTCAAAAATGCGCTTTTAGCAAAGTAACAAAAATTTAACACTGAAAAATTCTTTGTAAATATCTTGGATTTTTATTTATCGCCGCTACGGCAGCAAAACATCGTTGTTTTAGCTTGCTTTTTTTTCACTATTTCGTGTTTGATAGCAAGCAGATCAATTTCCATAACTTTTCCATAGCCCTCGAAAGAAAATATGGTTTTCCAGGACATTCAAGGCCCTGGAAAACCAATTCACAAATTTCTAAAATTTTCCAAAACTTTTCCAAAACCGTACGAACCCTGTGGAACAATACACGAAGACCATAGGCAGTTATCCCATCTCATCTTAAATTGAATCCCACTTATGATGCCTTGTATACCGGAGATTGTCGAATCAAAGGAGGATCAATAATCCAGCACACCTACCACTGAACCACAGCAGGGGCACAGACAACACATTATAGCACATATTAACCATAAACCAATGACCTGTAAGATTGCATGTTCAACAGGTATATGCACCAAAGACAAATAATATGCAAGCCCCACTTACTACCGGACGGACAGACGGACCACCGGACGGATGGACAAACAGATGGATGAATAGATACCCCCAATAACTCAATATCCTATTAAGGCTATAGTGTAATCAATAACATGTACTGAAATATAATATAATATAAACTTAAGAAACAATAACGTATTAACCTTGTCATCATATTGAACATATTGTTGTTTTGTGCAATGAAATTGAAAATGAAATTTTTTGAAAGACCTCCATCTCTCATTATGACATAACTTTGTTAGTTGTCCAAGTGCTTTCAACATTCTTCTATCCATGTCAACCTTCTTTAGTGCAACAAAAGATTCATACTCGGGCTTTCTTAAGCCACTTCATGGACCTCCTGTCTTCATCACAAAGTGGAGGGTGATCAAAATGGCGGAATATTTGGTTGTCAGGCCACTGATGGTTATGTGTGATGTGGTGTAAAATGTATAGCCATTTCTCCCTAAAAAATATGTGACAAATATTAAAATCTAAACGGATACACAACCAAATGGTTTATCAGAAAACAAATCAGCTGAAGACAATCATGTTATTCATGTTCAAAGAAGATTGAACAAGATTCGAAATGACTAACTCGGTGCACAAATAATAACTCCCACTCATCCATGTAATAATCTTGTTCTATCATATACCTGTAGCTAGCTTGTGGATTTGCACATATTTTGAACTTACAAACAAATTGCTAACAATTTAAGGCATTTTACGAACAAAAACAAATAAAGATAATACTACAAGAGATTGTAAAATGTAAATGAGTTACCTGAGTGTGAGACATGTTCCTTCTTTGTCTTCTCATCGCTCTTTCTGTAGTGTACTTGAACTAGTTGATCGCAGCTCAAAAGGTCCGGGTTCGAATCCCGGTGGAGTCAAGCAAATTTATTTCTCTTCATTTATTCAATATATATAGACGATAGACAATTTGATAATATTGCTATTGTATTTTAATCTAACCTATTTTTGTTGTTGTTCGTGATGCTACAATGATTCAATACTTTATCTATATAACATCTTATCATTCTATTTTATCGTTTAAAACAGATTTTGTAGTGGTAATAAGATATAAGTTTTGAACCACATTTAGAAGTGGGTTAACATAATTGTAGAATTTCTGGATAACCACTTCTTGTTTTGTGATAGAACACAACGTGTTTATACGTGTTTATACTACTTTATACGGGTATAAAACTTCTACCTCTCCTATTTTTGTTTAGTCAATTTACACCTGATGACGATACAGGCATATGTATCGAAACGTTGTGTTCTATCACAAAACAAGAAGTGGTTATCCAGAAATTGTGGTAATAAGATGTCTTTCAATGACATGTATATCCCTGATAAAAAGTACCATGGCTTGTTGTACCGTGGTAAACCATAGTTTACCATGGTTTCCCATAATAAACATGGGTCTTGCTTTACAGAGCATTACCATGGTAACTGTGTGGTACAAGCATGGTAAATTACTGTGAAAGGAGCCAAAATACATTTGTCTTTACCATAGTACCTTTTTTGTTTTAGCAAAGTATTTAAACATCAACTTACAAACACATTATTTTTCTTCAAAGAAAATTTGTTCTATAAATAATTTTTCGTACCAGTTTTTATCAAGCACAAATAACGTGTGTGTGTTTATTTAGTTTTTTCCTTCTTAAAAACTACGAACCTGTTTAAAATCATTGGAAGCTTTAGAAGCTTGACTGCTCACTAAGCACCAATTGGAATTAAAGAAAACTTGTTCGACTTCCCTTAAACACTCATAGTTACTGTACACCGTTCCCTACGTGTCTCATTGCCTACAGAGCGAACGGGCAATTACTAAGCAAGGATAGTTTGCCTCGACAAATGTGATTTCGCATACATTTTCATAATTTACAGTGTCAAAATACGGTTGTTTCTGTAGTCTCCTAGAATGCTTTTTTTTTTGTCCGACACTTGTAACAGTCGAGACGTAGATAATTTGTTTATACGCATGCTCTGTTCAAACCTTTATATTTGACAGCCCGTCTGGTCGGCCAGCTACAGCTTTTGAAACGCGAACTTTTGACATAAAACTGCAAGCAGGATGGATTCTTCGGACGGAAGATTGAAATTTCACGTCGCTGATTATGCGATTTTTGGAGTTTTAATGGGACTGTCCGTGGTGATAGGATTATACTTTGCCCTTACTGGAGGGCGACAGAGGACTACCTCAGAATATATATTGGGCAATCGTCGCATGAAAATTGCTCCCGTCGCATTGTCACTGATTGTTTCCTTCGAGTCGTCAATCATGATGTTAGGCTTTCCAGCGGAGATGTATGCTTATGGGGTTCAATTTTGGACCATGCACATTGGGTTATTGGTTTGCATGGCGTTCATTTGTCTGGCGATTGTACCCCTAATACATCCACTGAAAATAACCAGTGTATATGAGGTAAAGTAGGTTAGCTTTCAGTTGATTTCTGTATGTGTTATGGTTAAGGTTAATCCACAACAGCCGTACATTAGGACATATATCACTATTGTTTTTTAGTTTTGATTAATTTAAAGACTAATTGGTTGGTTGATTAATTAAATGCTTGATTTAAAACAGTAATTGCAATATCGGTGTCTGTTGCATTATCGGTATTATTTAAACTGCATTTGTTGATATTATAGATTGACGGCATTGTTCGTCATACACATGCAACAGATCTCCCGCAGCACAAATTATACTTCCCGTTCACTTATGTAGATCGTTATCTTTGGAAAAACATGTTACATTTCAGAGACAGTGTTGGCATTAATTATATCATGTGAATAACTGACAGTGATTTGAGCATAGCGGATCTCGTGACAGCATGCCAGAAAAAAGTTTTAATGAAATGTATCTATACAGGGGCGAAGTAGTACCATAAAACGTAGCTCCGGAAACCATTTAGGTGCACACTGCTTAAATGATTGGACCAGAAGAATAACTATGATACTTATGGATGTCAAATTTCTAGTTTATTTGCGGACTACTTTTTTGTGTCAATCCTGGCCTCGTTATCAAGTCAATGGTACAATATATGTTGAAATTGTTGTTTAAGGGCCGCTTCCCGTTATAGATTTCGCCGCCCGTCAATCACATCATTTATTTTTTCATTTCTCGTTTTACAATAATTTGTTTTTAATTTAATTTTCATTTCCATATTTTAAAAAAAAGAAAAAAATACTGCATAGGAATAAATGTCTTATAATTACTATATAGGAATAAAAGTATTTTAACAATAATAGAAAAGTATTAAAACTAAATATAAAATATAATCTTTTTACAATATACATACATGTTATTTGCAATTGAACTTTTACAAGCGTATTGTTGTGTTTTATTTAAATTTAATCGTCTTTTGGCATTTTATAGTTAATACTTATTTAGATTACTTGTCTCGTCCCCGTCAGAGCCGTCCAGAAAAAAAAACTGCCGATTCCTCGGGATAAAGAATGGGTCATTATGTGTACTCCGAGGACAGGTGTAGTCTGTGGAATCTGCCTCGGAACCAGTAGAAATCTGTGTCTGTAACTGTGGTCTAAGTGAACATAGGGGCAGCTTGCAGGTCTTCAGACTGTAGTTGCGTTTGGTGTTTCACGCAAAGTTCAAGGAAACACACGTTCATCTAAAATGTCTACGATGTTATATTTATGGGTGCGTCCAGTTCGAAGATTTTTTCTTTTTCTTTTGAGTACGTTCGTCTTTAGCGTGATAATCTTGGGTATCTGTAAATAATTAGGAAATATGTGTAGCATACGTAGCATGCCAATGGCGTCAGTCTCCTGTATTCCTGGACTGGCAAAGAATGGGGATGCCATTAATATCTGCATACATATAGAGTCGTTCTGTCGTTAGCCTTTGTAGCTCAGTCGGTTAGAGCTCTTGTCCTGCTAGCCAGTGACAAGAATTCGAATATGAGAGGTGGCAAGCAAACGTGCTTTCTCTGCAGTACCAATACAGTATATTCGAATCGTAATCATGAAGTATAGTAGATCACCACACAACCATGCCTATATTCCAGATTCTTAATTTGCCCTATATCCGTAATTTAACTATAATAATGTCCATGTGTTTCAGTATTTGGAGAAAAGGTATTGCTCTCTTGCTGTCAGAAGACTTGGGTCTTTCTTGGGGATATGTAAGCATTATTTACATTTTTCTGGCCCAGTTTTTTGAGTATTTAAACAAATGTTGTTTGTTCGATTGGAATTTAATGCCGTACTTAATGTTATTTCACTCATATGACGGCGTGCCAACCCAATGGATGAAAGAAGCTACCGTCGACGTCACTAGAAACAACCAAAGGCAAGACGGGACATACCGGACAATCACATGAAACAATACAAAGACATCACAAACAGATCGGCTTCCTGTTCCCCTTTAGCTAGGAGAGCACGAGGGCAACAAAAACCTTCTGCCGACCACCCGCTTTAATAAAACAATATTGGCTAGTTTTTTGTCTGTGTTATCCTCAGCAAAATGTTTAAATTATTGAAGCTGCAAACGTATAAATGTTGTGAGTTGGAAATACAGATGAATGTTTCGGAATTTTAGATTCAAACTGATGTGTTTTAAAAATGTGTAAATAGTATATAACTGTCTTTTCTGCTGCTTTGAATTGTGGTTTATACAGGTATGGTATATGGCGGTTGTGTTTTACGGCCCAGCTATTGCTCTGGAATCCGGTAAGGCAACTGCTTGGCAGCTGATAAATGTATAATAATGCATGGATAATTTGAAATTATCGCAAACATCTTGGGGTAAATAGTAAAATCGTGTTTAATAAGACTGCTCCAAAATGCGTTCAAACAGATACAAGAGCATATCCGTCTAAAACTGATGTTTGTCTCATCAATGCATGGAGTTCATGAAATATATAGCAACAGTAATTTCCACGGTGACCTTTATCTCGACAGATTAGTGATATTCCTGTAGAGTGACTTAGACTCTGATGTCATTTGTTAACTTGCTCTCAGTTACACGTACGAGTTACTACTTTTTTTATTTACGACCAGTTGTGGATGAAAAAACATTAGAATTTTATTTAACCTATATATCCGTGAATTGTGAAATATGTGCAATTTGCTGATATTTAATTAACTGAATTATAGAATAAAATAATATCGCTCATTAATCGATATAAATAGGGCCTATCAAGTTATTCCATAGTTCATGTGCAACGTGTAAAAACACAAATGTAACCAGTACCTGTTATTATGTAACATGTAGATCCGATTACATCATCAAGCAGATTTGAGAATCGATCGATACGAGCTTGCTCCAATCTCTGATATGATTGGCTGTCTTACGAAGTGGGAAAGTGCCGAGGGGTTTTCTTACATGTTCTTGCATTCGATCTAGCCATTTGCCATTCTAAACATTATTGACGGACCTACCTGCGTTGATTCCAACTTTAAGGTATCACCGAGCCATCTTGTCTGGTTTCCGATATTTCGGAAACCAGCTTTCAGCGCACAGGGATACTCGTCGCATCACAGCGTGTATGGAATTCACAATACTTTGTAAACAACAACACGTTAATTGAATAGACTCGCCTGTACAGATCAATAAACACTTTATGATTTTTTTTTCTTACTAATTTTTACACAAGCGCCTGTATAAATATTTTTTTGAAAACTAGGGCAAGTTCTATGTCTATACAACCAGACGAGGATCAAATCTTAATTTAACCAAAATTAAAAGATGTTATCCATTCAAAAAGTTATTGGTCTCATGCTGGCATGCCATCGTATCAGAGAAATAACCTGAATTCCAATGTCTAATCCAAATTAAACAAAATAAAACCAATTTTCATTGTTTTTGAAGCAGGTTTGGATATGACCTGTTCATTTAATACTGTTCGACGCTACCATTCCACAATGCAATTATTATATGAAGTTTTACAACATCAACTTTTACCCAACAAATAATGGTGAATTTATCAAATGTTCACTACACTCTCTCCTAACATGGTAACCTCCAAATTTAGAAATCAAATCTCTACATGTTTGACAAATTGACAAATGGGTATGGTTCAGGGGTGTTTTGCTAAGTTTAGAAATAGGGGGCCCGAAGTGGGAGTGGCAGTCGACTATCCTAGCAAACTAGGCGAGGATCCAGGGGCCGCCTAGGCCCCGTAAGCTCTGAAAGTGAGGGAGCTCGTAGACGTGATTTGAGCAATTTTGAGCAAGGAAATTTAGATTCACTATCATTAT
>JAQQZZ010085485.1:0-18535 GCA_030265115.1 Mopalia vespertina
ATGATTTTCAACAGAAGACTTTTGTATGTATTACAATTTATGTTTAATATCAGTGCTCTGATATTAAACAGAATTATGTTAAATGTTATAACCAACTTCAAAATGCCTCTGAAACAAGTTAAACTCGTCATGACAAGCTAAAACCACTGCCAAAGCTATAATTTACACAAATTAAATCTCCACTGACAGAAGAAACTAACAAATTTTCACAAGAAAAGTGCCCAGAAATCACAGAAACCAGAAAGTTTGACTGTTCGGCCTAGATCTTGAAAGTGCTGCCTCACATCAAGAGCAATGAATGTGCAAATATTCTCAACATGTTCAGAGAGAAAGCTTGCAATAACCAAACTGGGCCAGATGGAGCTTCTTACACTCTGTCATACAGAGAACGGTCTCCCCGGCCTTTGAGGCTCCCAAGAGTTTTTGGCGAAACACTTATATAATTCCAGAGTGAGATATTAAAAGCCTGTAGTGTATTAATGTACATGTAGTTATTATATGGCTGAAAGTGCCTGCTTGGGACAAAGTTTCAAAGCCGGAAAGGTTATCAATGAATGTAAAGCAGACCAGGTTTATGCTGTTTTCAACTGCACTGTTGATTCAATCAACTATTTTAATGAACAGTCATAGTGGCTGAAATGGTTGTACTCACTTAAAGGTTCCAGGGAAAAGATAGTTTGTGATTGTCCTCCTTCACTGTGACCAATACAAATATAATTACCACCATCTTCCTCTTCCAAAGGTATGAATATGAGAGATTTGGAGGACTGAGTCTCTTCTACCAGTCCTTCCAGCTTCAAATGGGCATTCTGGCAAGTCATGTTAAAACGTTTAATATGACAATTGCTATCATTTTTATCACATTTGGATGGTTAGTATTACAGCAATAATAACACTTATCCTTTTCCTAAGACTTTGAGTCCTGATCCTATCAATGTTTGTTCTTTCGTAGTATTAAGTCTATAGCGATATAAGGGAGTTTTATTGTGTATTGAAATAGTGACAAACCTGACTGTCTTCAGAAATAGATTGTGCATCCTTGTACCAGGAGAGATCAGGAGGTGGAACGCCCATCCCTGTACAGATCAGAGCGGAGAAACTACCCACTCTATCATTAGATAACTCAATGGACACCATAGGGGGGGCTGTAAACAGAAATTTTTATCACTGAAATTTGCTGGTAAATGTAAGTCACAATTATTTGTCCTATTTATCATCATATAATAATTGTATTAAATGTACTTTTTTAGTTTAAAAGTGAAAAAACAAATCCTCTTCTGCTTTTAAAAAAAATAAAGTGGACTCTGAAGGGTGTTGAACAGATAGGGGTGATATACAGTGCTTTGTGGTTTATTAGGTTACCAACAGAGAGATGAGCAAGAACAATATTCACGCCAGTAGAGAGTCGGCAAATCTCAAAATTTAAATGCTTGTTGTAGGTACCTGCCGATTGCAAGTAGTTTGTCAACATTAATCACCCACTATGAGACAGGGTTAGCATTTGTTTCATTATCAAAAAGCATGTGTACAATTTCAAAACATTGTGATGCTGGATCAGTATTATGTTACATCACATAACAGGTTTCATATTCACAGATTATGACTTTTGTAAACAAGGCAAAGGGGGATAATTACAAAGGGGGATAATTTCAATGGGGGAGGAAATTAAATATCATTTCTCATATTGGACATTTCTATATTTGCAACATTTCTGTTGTTACACAGCATGGAAAGAAATCATTCAAAGTCATACAATGTAGCTTGTAGCATACCACATTATTTCAATCAGTCAGAACTAAACAAATTTGCTCCGATGAAAACCGGAACATTTTGTTTTGAAACAGCTAGCATATCAGCTTTAAATGGCAATATAAACCTGTACTGTATCATTGTGTGTAGTTTATTCCATAGCATAAAATGTGTAGTGTCTATCAACTAGCAGATTCCCACTGCAACTGAAAGACAAGCTGTCTTCATTGTTCTGAAGAAAGTTGACCAGCTGAATGTACGATATTCATTTAAAAAATATAAATTTGAAGAGCCTGCCTCCTCCCCCCAAAAAATAAAATAAAAGTGAGAATAAAAGCACAGCTGACGGCTAAAGACTGACCTAATACCATTAGTTGTATCTGTAGTGTGTCGTATCGTCCTGTCTGGGGTATATAAGCCTGACACGTGTAATTCCCTTCCTCTTCTTTACTCACATTTGAGATCTGGAGACCATTTATTCTCGGTAAATAACGATCTCCTGTTATAACCAAATATATGAAATTATGAACTAGTTACATGTACACTTGTATAGTAGCATTTAAGCTATTGAAATTTTCTTTTTCAACTGATATAAATAGCAGCAAGATTTGTTGTGATGTCTTGACTAAACACATTGGCCTTAGAGCTCAGATTTTTACATCCTGTTCTCATATCTTATCATTGCAATGTCCCCAGTGACTAGATTTTGTTTGTTTAATTGAGGTTTAATGTCATTCACAAAAGTATTAACCATATAAGATGACAGATTGTCCACACATCATGGGACTCACTCATATACCTGATGGTTAACAGATGGCCATGTGAAGGGTACTTTGAGGTAGGATAAGTAGGCGGACACGCTTACCACTAAACCTCGGCAGCGGGCCCTCTGTGACTAGAAGGTTGTTCCCTTTATACACTGGGTTTGTATGCCATCATGTACATAGTTATAGTATTGACTAAACAATATATTTACCTGATGTTACACATTTTTAAAAAGTTTCACTAACAGAATGGTGACACTACCAGAGTAATAATAAAAAATTCTGTATTCTCATAGTGCCATTTCACAACTCATTGTGCTTCCTCTAAATCTCCTGTGACCCTTGTGAAATGACGTAATTGTTAATCAGCGATTTATAACATAAGTGAAATAGTCAATATTGCAAGTTAGGAAGTAAAAGAAAATTTTATGAAAGTCCTATGAACGCCATCTTTCTCCAGCTGACTGTTATAATTTGTAGAGTTATGATCTTAACACTCGTTTCATTTTGGTGTCCAATGACAACCCTCAATTTGGCTGCCCAACTTAGCTGTAAGTCTTAACGCCCCACAAAGTGACATGACTATGTTACACTAAAAACAGAACTTGCAACTCTAATTTTGCAATTTTCGATACTGGATACTGTGTAAGACATTTCATACATGGTAGCTTAATTGAGAATGTGCCGTACATAACGCTACCTGCTCGTATATGTGTGCCATCTCTAATCCAGCTGACTACAGGTAGTGGACTTCCAGTTACTTTGCACTCTAACATGGCATCAAGTCCTGGCTGCACAGATATGGACTCTTTTCCAACCATCTTGATATCCTCTACATAAAAATACAAAATAGGCCAGTTTCCATAACTAATAGTTTTACTCAATAACTAAATTCATTTTAGGCAAAATGAATAAGAACTTATAACCTTTTAAATATACAACAATTAAATAATTATTATAATCCAATGAACATAGTATGGTTCTATTTTTCATCAAGATTATAAGAAATAAATTAAAGCTAGTGGTTTAACGATTTGTTAAATGTGAGATCAATCTTCTTCACCAAATTAACAAACCGTGCATAAAGTGTCTTGTATATCATAGAAATTCATGGTACACCTGTATAACAGAAACACTCACGTCTGAGAGACAAGTTGACAACTGTGGAGACCTGTGTATTTTGAGTGGCACCAGTACATAACCATGCACCAGAATCCTCATCCTCAATCTCTCGGATTATTAAACTCAAACTTCTCCTAGACGTCTTCTGAACATGTCTTCTGTGAACAAAGAAATTAGCAAATATACTTAGCTATTTAATTCGCATAAATGTTAGCTACAAGATACACACATAATTATACACTTAACCAAACCTGTAGATGTTGTAGATGTAAATGTAAGTCTTACAATGCATGTTAATCATTAAATGGATATAAATTAACAAGATTTATCTTATTTTTGTTTGTAGGCAAGAGTGTTTGCAATCAATATTATTTTCATTGAATTACCCATAAATACATGATATATTTTGAATAAATGAAGAGAGAAAAATTTGCATGCCTCCACCGGGATTCGAACCGGAGACCTTTGGGTTACAGGCTCAACACTCTACCGACTGAGCTACAGAGGCTCACGGTAAAGTGAGTCCCGAATTCTTACACAGTGAAGACGGTGCTTTTCCCTCTTCATAAAGCACGGACACAGGGACGCTAAATAAGCATCTTTTTGATATAGATACACAGGCTTAGTTTCTGTATGTTTGGTATATAATTTTTTAAGAGCTTTCCGCAGACCATTAAAATGGATTATGAAACCTAATACATATCATGTTTCACACACAGATAGTATTAAGACTCCATGATGAAAGACTAACCTTTGACTGGTATCTGTCTGAAGAATATTCTGACCATCAGGTGCTGTCCATGTCAATGTCACCTGATCACATGGACTGTAGGAGACGGCCTCACAACTCAACACCACACCTCTACCATGGTACGTCACCACTTCACCTTCTGATGGCTCCACAGACAGGATAGGAACTGACAAATAAATTATAGAACAAATTCACACACATGGCAAACCAATATTTCTTAACAGATCTTTGGTCAATTTATATTTTTAATCATTAATCGCATATAGTTATAGTAATCCTAATTATGCAGGAACTTTTTACAAATCAAAGAGAGCTTTTTTTTTGTTTTAACTTTTTTAAAAATGTATAATTTGTCTTAAAAACTATGGGTTAGAGTTGCCATACATGTAATGGATTAAAGGTATTATCATGCCCAGTCACATTACCTGCTGGTAATCCCCACAATTCAATCAACAAAAGGTGAACAGATGTGTTGCATGACCAGTGGGGTGTGTATGGAGGAGTGTAATGTTTTTAAATGTATAGTGATCACTTAACTTATGACAACGAATTTTAGATCTTCCAGGAATCGAACACACAACTTTCAAAGTAAGACAGTAAATGTTAATAATCACTTTCTAAGCGACACAAAAATTATGATGAATAAAAACAAGACTATGGGTAAAAAATGAAAAAGAGAAAGGTGGGACATGCCTTTTAGACGTCTTTCAGATGGACAGAGCAGTTCATCTAATTCAGATTGTTGTTCACTCTCAATAAATTTGTGTTTTTGATGTTTGTGGCCTCTAGACAATACACCTGTCAAATGATAAATAAATTAATATGTATATATGCATAGACACATTGATTGATTAGTTTTTCGCACCATGTCAAGATCACCTTAAATTTCTTATATGAATCATTGTTCATTTTTGCAAGTTGTGAAAATATTATCACAAACACACATACAAATTTGCAGTTTCTGAATAATCCATTGCTTTATAACTGAAAGATGTGTCATCTGTATACCAGAAACAATTTCTAAGTCCTGTAAATAACTTCAAAATAAGTAGTTTTATGGATGACATTTTAGGGGATTAGGGGTACTTCTTTTTACATGATGACAGTGTAATGTAACAATAAGTGACACTAGCACAACCATAAAATGTGAATTGTTCAGCTTTGTTGAAAAGGGAATCTCCCTCAAGCACCAAGTAAAGGCACCATTACTACATCACAAACACACTGTTTTAAGTCAGAGGGCAATATATGTATAGAAAGAATCTGATCATTGAGATAAACGATTAATGTTTTCTCAGCCCAACTGGATTCAATTTTGTTAACAAAATAAACACAGAAACAGAGTATAGAATACAGTAAGAATATCATACCATCCACATAGAGTAAGATCTGTCTAGAGTCATATCGGCCAGTTGAGGGAATTTTAGCTTCACATTGGTATTTCCCAGCATCCGTAGCTCTGGCACGCTTTATAAGGAGACCCAAAGCCGTCTGTCTGTAGCGCCCATCTTGAAAAATCGTAGAGGAATAAACCAAGCAAATATTAAGATGTGAATTAAATAATAAAATGAAATACAATCTTAAATTGAGATACAAAATAGAAATTAACACAAAGCATTACAAGAAAAAGTTTTGATCAGAAAAAAGAATGGTAAAAACCTGGGATTACAATATACAGGGATATGTAGCTGGTCCTATTCCAGGCCCAATCCCCATAAAATCAGGCACTCAGTATTGTTCTCATTCGTCCGTTTCCGTAAAGAGTCCAGAAAGCTGGTGAGCTTGACAGTTGTCAATCATGCATGAGTCTGTCTCCTTCACGATTTGCGGTTGTTTTAAAGGTCCACAAATACATATAAATATTTGACATATACAAAATGTGACTATATAAGAACGAGCATTAATTTCTCCTCTATTGATATTCAATGTCAGTTAGGCGGAAAAACAAGTATAATTAAATCCATTTACACCCCCAAATATAAAAATATACTATTTGCTTGATTTTCACAATTGTTGCAGTCTGAAAAAATAATCGAAATGTTAATTTATCTGAATTGTAAACGAAACTAGACAAGCATTACCATCTCTTTGACGGATTTACATGATGGACAAGAGGGTGAATGACAAATTGCCTTAGCGGTTTGAGACACCAAAAGAGTCCCGATCGGTTTTTCTTCCTTCAATCAACCGCCATTTTTTATCCGCGAATATTAAGTTTTTCTAGTCCAACATTAGATCGCTATTTAACCCAAATGGATTTTTTTCCGAGTTACAATAATACTTTATAGTGATTTAAGGTACTTTTTTGTATGTACTTAAGCATTTTTATTTCTGATAGCAGCTGTAAAATGGAAATATTAAAGAGTGCCTTCTTCGCCTGCAAACCAGTATAGCATCTCGCCAGTTCCCCCGCACTGCAAGAGAGTTTGTGATTTCATTGGCAAATCAAGGTTAAAGCTTACTGTTACATATCCCTGCATATTGCAATCCCAGTAAAAACAAAATAATACAATAAAATACAAATTTTATTAAAAAAAAGTTAGTTAAAAGAATTCTTTATAAAAAAAAATTTAAAAAAAAAATAGAATTTTATTACAAACAAAATTTAATTAAAGAACTACTTATAAATTAATTTAAAAAAAATTGTAATTAAAAATTATCCTAAAAAAAAATTTATTTATAAAACTTTATAAAAATTCAAATTTAAATTCCAAGAAGTTAAGTTAAAAAACTTGCAATGTAAACAAGTAACTGATACCATAAGTCCCCTAATATTTCGTCCAGGTGGATCCCTAAGTGTATCCCATAATTCTACACTTGCTGGTAACCTAAGCTTTACAAAATAAGCTTTTCATTGGTTGAATTTTATCAATGAACATAAAGTGATCAATCAGAGCATGGGAAAGATGTATCACACGTATAGATATGAAACAAATATCACATGGCTGTATTACACTGAAATTTACTTATTTATGGGATAAATGATATTATATTATAACAAAAAATTTAACCAGACTTCAACATTGACAAAATTCACCTTTCTAAATATTACCTAACAGAATACAGTACACTATGTTGCTCCAAATTCAAAACAAATATGGTGATGCTCACTTTTTTGTTAGCATTAGAACCATGAAACCACATTTAATGTCACTGATAACAAACAATGACAATCACAAGACGCAATACATAGGCATCACAAACAAACCCGCTTCGTGCTGCCCCTTAGATCTGAGAGCATTAAGGTAACTGGAACCTACCTCCAGCTATGAATTTGAAGCGAAAAGGTCCGATTCAATGTTTATAAAGTGAAAATACAGCTGAAATATTGAATCCTTCTGTGGAACTCTTTGTAATGCAAGACTTTTAACAGTAGATCACTCCAGACACTTTTGGCTGATTAGTGTGGGACTCTACACGAGAGTATACATGTAAGAACAGTGTAACAGTTCACCTACACTAACTATATACTAACATTCCATTTACAAAAGGATCTACATTGAAGATGGCAGACCCATTTCACAAATTGACCTTTAATAACTTACATTGAATGTGACTGCCACGGTAACACTGTACCTTCAATACTGGTTGTCATGGTAATTATGTTTTGCATAAGCTGAGATCCCTTTGTGAAAGTGGCCTCAGAAGACAAAGAACCAGTACAGGCTGAAGCTGACAATACTTTCAGAACTTCTATATCTTCGCTCTTTCGTTATATTTATATGCCCTACCTGATAAGCTAATGATCTGTCCATCATGAGACCAGCTGGTGTCTGGTTGAGGTGACCCACTGACTTCACACCCCACTATCACATCCTGTCCAACTACAGTCTTCACCGAACTTGGTAAATTCTTAAAGGTAATGTCATCTGCCACATAAAATGATCACAACATGTTCATACGATTGCCATTATGCATGACCACTGAGGTCTAATATAGAGAAGAAACCAAATACAGCTTTTCTGTTATTTCATTTCATATACTTCTCTATGCCAAATTCTAAAAGTACATGTAGGCAACCATCTAAGTTAATTTTTTTTTCTTTATTAGCAAATTACTGTCCCTCTAATTGGTGTAGACAACTGACAGCACCAGGAACATGATGCCTGAACACGTTTGCTTAACATGGTGGGTCTGTCATTATTACAACACATATTACATTTTAACAACCATCATGTAATTGGCCTCTTCATCATTTAAACATCTAGTGGCAATATCAGAAAATCCATATAGTTTGGATCTTTATTGTAGATATGACTAACAATCAATTGTTGTGTTAGTAATTCAATGGGGTTGTCAAAAAAAAAAAAAAGATGCAGAAATATCCAGGTTATATATGTAAACTTCAAATTTGTTGCCAAATCACTCAAAAACAAAAGGCAGAGATACATCAATTCTGCATAATTTTTATATAAAAATATAATAGCATTTTTCCACAAGGCAAGATGAATTACGAGGAATTCATGAATCTTTAGTTGTTCAATTATGTCATTAAGATCTTTCTGTTTCTTCTTTGTGTATTAAAATAGAAATGTTTCTGGTTTATTGAAGAATTGAAGACTATTTAATCTAAGAATTATCAAAAAATCAAGAAGATATTCATTTTGTTATCAACAGCTACTTTGCTGTTACATGTGATAGAAAGATTGTTTTTAAAGCATCTTACGTTGAACGAAGACAGTAACTTTTCCACACGTGACTTGGCCATTAATCACAACTCTACACGTCCAGTCCCCAGCATCTTGAGATTGTACATCATCAACAAACAATAACAGTCTGTCAGGGCTGTCTAGTACCTGGTACATCCTGCAAAGTTACAGACGATAACCAAGGATTGGGGAGCGGCTTAGTTATAGGTTATTTAAAAAACTAAAACTATCAATGCCATTGGGCATAGCATTTAGCTAGAATCAAAATGTGATACAAGATCAAGGAGCTAATTGTATTCATAAATTTCAGTTTTGTTAGTTTAACTTATATTAGAGATTTAGTTTTAATAATAGAGCTTACCTGTGACGGCTATTATTGCTTACAGAATCACCATTTGGATTAAACCAAGTTAACTGGGGACTATTTGAGAGGTCATGATCAGAGAATTCACATGTAAGCATGAGACCATCTCCCATCCTTGCTTCAACACCACCAGATGGTTGCACCTGTACAGTTCTTCCTGACAAAAGTCAACAAAAATCTGTAAAGCATCACTAAGTATATTCATACATTGTGGCTAAGTGCACATAGTTTAGAGGGTAGCAATGCTGTCTTCACTTAGTACAAAAGGAAATTAAGTTTATAAAATAGAAAATCATCTCACATTTTATGGCCGTGTAATAGTTGTAATTATTGCTGGAATACACCTCCCTCATATTCCTAAAATTAAATACCCTTGAACACGAGAGGCCACACACTGATACGAGGCCATGTTGGACCTGGAACACCACCATTGACGACACTGGAGACACAAAAGGTTAACAAGCAAATTACCACCTATGCTTGGTGCACTAAATAGATGTGCAAGCGTCACAGAAACATAAATACCAGCAAATTGGCTGTGTTGCCCTTCCGTTCATATAGCATTAGGGTACTAATCACTTTTCTTTATTAAGTCAAATGTTAATCCTATATTTTGGTTGCAATCACTGTGACAAATCTGCAGAGATTCTAGAGAGAATGCAAATTTATTTCCTTAAGGGGTTGTTAATCCATGACAACACTTATGCTCTTTTAATTGTATGCCTATTTTCTGTATATCTGTGGAAGAAACAGCCCCTGTAAGTGATATACCTATTTTTTTACAGGTGTCAACAGAAAATGTAGTAGAAACAGGTGAACTTGGGGTCCAATTCTCTTCTGGCTCTGTTGGAGTACTAGGTGGCAAAGGTTCATCTGCAAGTAAAGTGAAAGGGGGACTAAACAAAGATTTCAGGAAAAATAAATTGTGTTTCACTTACCTGTCCATTTTCACACATGAAAACTGTCTATGAAATACTTTAAAAGTACATGTATGTATCTATATATAGAAGCTTAATATAAGCCTGTGCAGTCTAGTGTGGTAAATAAAACATATTGAAGATTACCTAACCTTAAAGCAGTGAAATATTATCTGCAGTCTAGTGTTGTTAATCCATGGGGTGCATAAAGCCAACAATCAATGCAAGTTCAAAATGAAACGATTTTGGCTATTGTCTCTAAAACAAGCTTCAAGGATCGTAAAATCAATAAGAAAAATTGGATACAGTTCTCTATCCTATATCGTCACCCTAATAAAATAAGTGCCTAAGTCAATTTTTGACCGATTTCGTATTTTTGCCTAAATCAGCTTACTGCAAACACTGCCTTTTAATGTGTTGGAAATCAAAAAGATAATTCCTTAAAACAAGCATATGACATAGGTAGATTTACAGGGTTTATCAATTTATATCAAAAGAAGTAACTATTACGTAGTCACTTATTTTATTAGGGAGACGATAGTCTGGTTAATATTCTATGGGTGGATGATGGTCCAGGTAAAATACAGGGAAATAAATATGTTTCCATGGTGATGTGTGGTTAATCCTTTGGAAGAATAATGGCAAGAACCGAAGTTCAAATTCAAGATATTTTGACCTGACTTACCGGTTGGTTCAATGTATACAGATTGTCTATCCTGCCCCAGATAGTTGTGAGCAGTACACTGATATGTGCCTGTGTCCTCAGCTACAAGTGGATTCAGTGTGAGAGTGAGTTTTATTGCTCCAGACAAGGTGGTACTTCTTTCAGTCATTGAATCCTGATAAAGATCAAATATAGTTTAGACTGGCAGTTGTTTCTTCAAGTAATTGCACGAGGCACATTGTACTTCATACTGTTTCCAAATTATACAGAGATTTGTTTTTTTTTCCCCAGCAATTTTATCAAATTTTAGTTTGTACTATTCAAAGTATGCACAAATGATGGTGGGATCATGGAAATGTATACAGTACAAACTTAAAAAAAAAGTATTATAATATTGACATTACTTTTAACACAAATCTTGTAAAGTCTTTTAAAAAAAATTTAACATATCATGAATCCAAATGTCCCATTTACACAATGGAGAGTTTTTGGCCCACACTCAATTTACTCACGGGTATAAGCCTGTAACTGGGCGATCTGGTGGAGATGTCATATTTCCACCATTTCAGTTGAGGTGAGGGATTTCCCACGGCCTGACATACTAAATATACCTCACCACTTTTAGAAGTCACAATCATAGCTCTCAAGATTTTTGGAGAGGCAAGTTTATCATCCTCTGTTGAGAATGAGAGAAAGATAATGGATTCCAAATTTTGTCATAGTTTATTATTGAAAACTGCCACAAATTAACTGATTAACTGATACATATAAGAAGTAGAAAATAAGACATGTACTAAGAAAATTAAGAACTGACCGGGTATGGATATTTTCCTAGTTTTAATGTAAGATAGATGTCACACGGTCACCTTAAATAACAGTACTTTAATGAGTCATTGCAGTTCATTCATAAGTCAAAAGAGTACACAGCTTAATTCATTATTCGTTTAGAGTTGTGAGTTCTCTCTCTCAACAGCTCTATCAACCACTTCAATTCTACAAATATACTGTAGATGGTTAAATAAATTTCAACAAAATAAACACGACTTTTGCACCAATTAAAATATTATTTATTTCAACAATATTTTCTGGGGCAAATTTCACAATTACCATAATAAGCTGTGAATAAAATTCCAATTTAAAAGTACTTATTGCCTTCAAGATTGCCAACAGACAACCGGATTTATTGAAAACACCTCATTGGTCAAGACTTCTCAAATAGTCACATGATCGTATTTGGAGGCCTAATTTTAATGAGCATGAGAGAGTTGATTGATTGATTGATTGATTATTTAATGTTTTACGCCACATTCAGCGGCATGAGAGAGTTGAAGCGAATGCAAGGATTGACAACTCTAGCTAGCGATTCGGCTGAATTGTATCAGCCTGGCACAATCAGTAAAATTCAACTAAGACACATCAACATTTAATTGTTTTTACAGAATTTTCATGTTTCATGTTTTAAAGACATTTCAATACACTTACAAAGGTAGTGTTAACATTTAATGTACATCTTTTAAATTATATTTCTTGAGAATAATATGGATGAGTCCGGTCATTCTGTAATACAGCAAAACTAACTAATTTTGGTGTGACCGTTTCACTCTTTTCAAAATTGTAATATTTAAAATGACCTTTAACAAGTCCATATTTAACTGAAAATTTACAGAATAGTTTATTATATTCAATAAAACATTTTAATACAAGATCTCTTACTTTGCTGTTAAATATACAGATCTTTTGAGGTTCTTTTCATAAATATTCCAGAATTACCCGTGAAGAAGTACCTTCTGTAATATCATCAGGATATTGAGATGGTGTAGTAACAGGTGACTGGACTCTCCAGGTAGTAGAAATCACTGTGCTCCCTTTTGGCACAATCCTCGGGTTATCTGATAACAATTGAGTGATAGTCAGCATTTAACAACATTTTGTTTTAACAACAATTTCTTAACAACAATACATTTCCATTGCTTTTCAAAATTGAAAAATTAAATTAACCATCTTTAATTGCCTTTAGGATTGATTAAAAGCGTTGATGTTCAAAATCTTAGTCTGTAGTATGGTTACCAGAAAGTTGAGGTATTTACCTAAAAACTCTTAACATTTATTTATTTAAACAGTTAAACAAATCCATAATAATACAATATAGTTTTCTTAGGGTTTAACAGTCTTTCATATGTGACAGACATCACTGACAAGACACAATAGCTACACAAAGACAAACATATCACTAACAGATCATCTTTCTTATTAGCTCTATGAACACCATAGAAACATGAAGCCCCTCCCAACCACCTGCTAAAATTTACATGAAGTAACCATATTGAAACTACACAAACAGAACCTATCTCAGTTGAAAATCCTCCACAAAACGGTTAGTTGTTAGGTGTACTGTACATCCATACCTTTGACAGAAATGTTGATTGATTTTCTGATCTGACCAAATTGATTACTTGCTATACACAGATATGTTCCACTATCAGAACTGCGACCATCAATAAATGTTAGGATGAGAGTTGTCTTCTCCAGTTCAATCTCCTCTTCTAATTGAACATGATAATCAGTCTGTGAGTTAAGAAAAATTAAATTTAACTATTTGTAGCAATAGAAATGTATAAAAAAAAATGTGGCAATATATATTTAAATTTTTGTCATCCTCAAAATAATATACAGAACTCGCAGTGGTGGTGGTTGCATTGGTTTCAGAAAAATAGGAATTGAAAATAAAATGAAAAAAAAAATGGAAAAAAAAAAATAATAATTTATTTTGATTGTATATATTAAAAGGACCTTCACTGGAACCTATAAACATCAAAGATTGCAAAGAGTTTAGCATAGACTTTATATTTGTGACAAGAACTGTGATCTTCTCTACCATCTCACAGGTAACCCCTGACAAATTCTTTACTTGTGTATTATTTTACTTGCAGGCCACACCAATTTAAGAAATTGGATTTATAGGGAAATGTAATTTTTTAGTTAATAATAAGGTCGAATGCTGTTCAAATGAGTCTAGGACAGGAGATGAAAAAAGGAGAAACAGCTGTTTTCTTAAAAGCATTTTTTAAATTATTATAAACAGATCAAAAACTGATCATCACTTTGATTCTGCAGTGAGAAGTTTTCTATGTAGTTCTATCAAAACAAAGATAGATAACAACTTTCACAAGACTTGCTATTGAAAACGACTTGCAGATAAAGAAGCCATGACTCACAGCCAGTTGATCATACTGAGTAGCCCCCTGTCTCTCCTCAGTTCTCCACCACTTAAGGAAGGGAGCAGGTCTCCCTGTGGCTGTACAAGTGGCTCTGATGTCCGAGTCTTGACTAATCCGGATTATTTGTGGGGTATTAGATACTACCAAATTGAATAAAATAAGACAAATATTTAGATAAGATGAAGCATACTTCTGATTTCATACATCAGCATAGGGTATTTCTTGATTTTGGTTTAACCAATAATCTATTTCCTGATACAGAAAAGGGATTTGCAATTTGAAAATGTTCAAAACAATACTTAATGAAATGCATATCTTGCGTTTAATGAGTAAGTAAACAAAAAAAATGTGAGTTTCAGAAGAGAGGCTGTGAACAGTGGTTATGGCAAATACATAAATAGCTTTCAGTATCGATAAGAGCTGATTTGTAAACTCAAATTGATAACTCGTGTATGGTAGACTGTTCATCAATTATTGTTTGTGTCTCTAGAACATTGACTATTCAATAATTGTCTTGGTGATTGTCATAAAGACTCTATGGCTTTTAATTAGTTTAAAGAAAATAATTTTGATGACTGCTACCATACATGAGATACCAACATGGCTTATTAAACTGCCAATAAAGCAACTTTAAAAAGTAATATACACACTTAGAACCCAATAATTCATACCTTTACTACTCAGTTTCACTTCATTTGTTTTTAATTGCACTTATTAAGATAGATATTAATAAAGGATATTTGTTACATTGGGGAGCAACACACCGTTTACGTTATTTTCTCACCTTTATTGGTTTTTAATTGCACTAATTAAAATACATGTAGATATTAATAAAGGATATTTGTTACATTGGGGATCAACACACCATTTACGTTATTTCACTGATATGACTATATGCCAGCAAAATGGGGGAAGAAAACCACCTTTGACCCCAGAGACAACAAACACAGTAAAATCACAAGAAACAATGTAAAGGAATGGCAAAACAAATCCGCTTCCTGTTCCCCGTTAGTTTTGAGGGTACCAGGGCCTGTATTCATCAAGCTACATAAAGCATGCCACAAAGTTAAGAATTTTTTGGTCAAATTTCAGCCTTTCATTTCTCACTTAAAAAAACTCACTTATAATCTATCATTTATTTTATCATCCCAAGCAGAACAGGATACTCCTTTCTAAGGACCTTATACTACTTACAACAATGAAGAACTTCTACTACTTACAATTATGCCCCTCTTAATATGCCAGTCATCCATACATATCTACACGCACAAATTTATTTACCTCATTGTTATTTTTATCTTAAAGTTTATTGAAAAGCATTGAAACCTTGAAGGGATGGCACAGATGTTGGTCTGGGGGTAGCTGTAGTTTCTGGTTTGCTCTCTGTGGTTGTTGCAGGAACTTCAACCTCTGTAGTTGTTACCGGTACTACAACTGTTGAAGCAAATTTGATAGAAAATACTACCTTTTCTTGACAAATTTATTTAATTTTAACAGTGCTTTAAAAAAAAATATATAAGTGATATGTTTGTGACACACGTAGAAACAGCCAGTGTTATGTCTTTGCAGCCCTTAGGGTGTCAGTCATTCCGATGAAACATTTATGCAAATACTCTTTATCACTAACTGTTTATTTTAAGTTAATCAATATCACTTATCCATATATTTGGCTAACCAAAATAACGCATGTAAGATGTTTTTCTTTCTTAAAGTCCATTGAATAATAAAGCAAAACAAAAAACAAAAACCAGAAAAAGCAAACAGCCCCAAAACAGGTGTAAAAGGAAATGGACACTCCATCAATTTAAACTGGTCCCCAATTTCGGTCAACTAATAAGAAAAGCAGCATATTTTCCTTTCATTAATTAACATAAAGTCGAAGTTTTTCACTGAGAATAAGCAACAACTGGTCCTTACCTCTCTAACAGGAGGAGGTGCAAATGTATTATAACAGCAGTACATAATGGTGCATCTGGTTAATGATGTTATATAATGCTAGATGATTGGTTTAAATTCAGCTGAGGACAGTGTTAACAGTCGATATGGCAGCACAGCTATGGTGAGAGTCATACAGTAGTGAAACTGTAAATGTCAATTACTGAGCTGTACGAAACTTATCAAAGCTAAATAAAGATTTTGCTAATCAGATGAAAACCAACATTTTATCTGAACACAAGGATAACAAATATTGTTAAGAAATCACAGTCTTGTCTTTTTCTGATGTAACGGTTGGGGTAGTTTTCAAGATACTTTGCAGGCTATACTTGTTATGAATGCACAGATATTGAACTTGCTGCTTAATGTGGTTCAAATTAAGTTACATTTTCTGAATGATAACAATCCAGTAAATTGCAGACATAGACAATTCAGTTTAGATAAGTTAACATCCTAAATTTGATTTTTTCAAAGAGATCAAAATGATGGAGGATTTTTAAGGCTGAAATTATTATATGATTACCTCTTTGTTGACTTATATTTGTCTTTACTCCAATTCGTATGCAGTTATCTGCCCCTGGGGTACCAAGATCACTTAGTTTAACACAGTCTGGTAGTAATGCCTTGTTTTCTGTGAAAACAATTAACAAGACTTATATGAAAGCAATTCAAAATAAGGAATATGTCATAGATTTACATTAAACATTTATGTACTCTTGAGAGAAATAAAAAACCCTCTGAAGCATGTACATTTAGTATCTCTATAATACAGGGTCTTGATAAATAGTTATTGTATACACCATTCAGATGGACTGAGTGGTAAAAATTACAATCTTAAATTTACAATTTTTTAAAAATCTTCCAATAAACTGAAAGTGATAGTTAACAGACAGGCAATGTGATGGGTTTAACACCTAATTACTCACTTTTCAAAACATACCAACAACATGATGTGTCTGACCAGAACCATTATACTTACATGTGTATCACACCTAAATACTCACCAATATCAGAACCATTAGAGTTACCACTAAATGATGTGTTCAACCATAGGACTTACATGACCATTAGAGAGGTCACACATACAGGTTACCCTTAATAAAGACTTACTGATGAGAGCATGGGACTTGGTCAGAACAAACTCAGCCCGACACAGATCAGTCTCCAATTGAAAGCACTCATCTTTACAGATCTCTCTTGATTTTGGTGCTGTTTCAGTATCATCGCAGAGGGGGAATGCATGATAGCATAATGCTTGAATGAGGTAACTCTGACATCTGGCTGAGTAAGCACTCGAACTAGCAATTATAGCGAGGGTAGCTGGAAAAATAAACACCAAGTTTCACTCACTAGCCAAAGGTTTATCCGTTAGAAGAGGTTTAAAAAAACAAACTCAAAATTAGATTGGGATGAAGTGGTTAACAAACAAATTCTCAATTTTACACAATATATGAAAAAAGTATGCAAAGCTATCACACATAGTACTGTTATAGAATATATAGTTAAAGAAATAGTTAGAAATCCTCATTGAAGAAAAACTTGACATTTCTTTTTTTTTAAAATCTTACCAATAAGCCTTTGCTCCCTTTCAGCCCGTGTGTTGTTAGACTGTACAAAGATGTTCTGCTTTCCTATGACCTTTGAACAGGTGAGTCCACGGTAAGGCTGACAGAAACCTCCTCCTCCACTGTGACCGCTAGGTTGAGGTCGCTCTGGAGATGATTGCCTGAACACAACAAAGAATTACAAATAAAAAATTGATTTGTAGGTTGTTCAAGTAGAACATTATTTACTTGTAAATAATTGTTAAAAACAAATCAATTGCATTTTAGTTGCTATTGAAACAATATTTTTGTTGTTGTTGAAAATATGCATTTATAATAATATTTTATATTTCTAAAAAGTAATCACACTGGCACAGGGATGTTGATACATGTTGTCGTTTGTGCAAAATCATTTACCAACCATTAATTCAGAAGGGAAAGAAAGAAAAACACACTTTGTAGCTCCAATCTTCAGCATATAATTCCAACAAATAAAGAATCAATAGTTTAAGCTTAATTGTATTATTGTCCTTACTTACAGTTCTGATGAGCTCATATCTGGTAGTCCAGTGTAACGAATTGCTGAAGTTTCTCTTGTACTAGGGATCGGGTTTCCTTACATAAAACAAAAAATGAAAAAATAAACAAAAATAAAAAATAAAGATATTGTTTTGATTAGGGTTTAACTTCATACTCAAGAGTATTTCATTTATAAAACAATGGATGCTCCAATGCTTTACTTTAATACAATGGATTGATTGATTGATTGGTGTTTTACGCCGTGCTTAAGGGTATTTCACTTATATGATGGCAGGGTATTCCAACAATAATTGACACTAGCACAACCAAGATGTGAAG
>JAQQZZ010085496.1:0-18533 GCA_030265115.1 Mopalia vespertina
AACACAGTTTTAAACAGAATATTTACGATTTTTAGATCCAAATTTGAACTACATAATATATTGACATATTTAAAAAATTTTAAATTTTAAACTTTTGTATGTCCTATTCAGTTCATATTTATTTCTCTTTTTGATGTTAACGGCCTAGGGTGTTCATGACTGATGTTTAAAAATTGATATAAATAAATTGTCAAAATATTCAAGCCACAGCGTAGCTGAAATACCGCTGAATGTGGCGTAAAACACCAATCAATCAATCAACCTAAACCCAATGTGCTGGCACACCCTCATGTGAGTCAACGAACTTTTAAGTACAGCTTTTAATAAACCCTGATCAAACAAATAGCCTCAAAACAGAGTCAAAAGTCACAATAAAAGATGGAAAAGACTATAGCCTGCTAAGTGGGGTCACCTCATCAAAAGGCTGTATGTTAACATTCATAAAGTAAGCGTTAACAATACAATAGCGAGTATACAGACATTGACAGTTTGACATGCAAATCTAAAATATCTTAGAGGCAGACAACATCTTTGACTTGAAAAAAAACAACTTTCGGCGATTGGTTGAGATCAATTTTGCGCAATAGCCTTGGCTGATTGGTTATGGTATAGTACATGTATTTAACTGTACATTATCTGTATACTTATATATGACTATTATATGAATTTCAGAAATCAGATCAGAAACCGGGATATTATATACTCATTTAATCATAAAATAAATGAAGACCCCAGTGGAAAAACCAGATAAGTCACATTTGAACAAATTGGAGAAAATGGATATTTTAAGTTTGAAAGTCTGTATCTCTAAAACGTCTTGAGTACAATCGCTGTCTTTGAGTATATCGACAGGTCATCCACTTATATACATTATAATCAGTTAAAAAAGTTGAATTATGTTATAATTATTCATAGATCGATGCTTTTACGTGGCAGCTCAAAATTCGGACTCCACTGGAGGTAAGTAAATTGTGAATTCTTGCAATCATTTGTCCAAAAATGCTGACACAAGTACTTTAAAAGTGTAGTTTGCTTATATTCGAGAAGCTTAATGTGATTTTATAATACAGGTTCACAGTTTATTATTACTAATTCCTTCTCCGAGACATAAAACGGAAAACAAAAACATTAGAAAATTATGCTTCGATTCCCAATGTGTACATAGCACAATATGAACAGTTTAGACTACCACACTACAACAAACACACACCAAATTAGACAAGAGTTTTAGTAAACCTAACATACACCTTCGGGGTACTCGAGAGGTAACTATAGTAACCAAAGACATTTCAAACAAAGGTATACATGACAGATGGACAGACAGAAAAATACAAAGAAATGGTGAATCCACTATAGCAAAAGGCACAACTACAGTTAATGGTCAATCTGTACGAAGTTTCACAAATAAAGGCCTTATAGTTTTCGAGTTCTGCTCCGGAAATGGATTGGAGCCAGCCAGACGGACGGACAGACGGACGGAAGCTGATCATACCATAATACGACCGATTTTCATCGGGTTTAGCTGCCTATCTACTGCAGTTGGTCATAAACGATAAAAAGTTCTACTTTTTTTACGACCATTTCAAATCGTATGAATATATCACGTGTAGAAAAGGAAAGCAATCAATGAACAGCGACATGACTTAACAATAATTAAGAAGTACGGTACACCAAAGAATTAACCTAATGATTTGAGAACAGCATGTCAACACGGAGTCCGCTTGGTGTTGACCCGATCATGTCTGAACATTACACGAATGTGATGACAGTGTTTACTTGGTGCGGACACTGTGTTACCACTGTGATTATGTTAATTCGTTGGTGTACTGTAGACATAGTAAACCACACCAGAAGAAACCCGCCTACCGCCATGTACCAATTGGGGTACAAATCTTGAACCAACAAAAACATTATAAAAACAAGAAATCAATGATTAATCGTATGTCACTTTAATGGGAAAAGACAAATTCCAAACTGTAATATGATTAAAAGAAAAAATACAGTCACTGAACTAATAAGGAGTGCACAATTTGTGCTACACAAGAAAAAGGAACATAATGTAAGTAAACATTTTAGTTTTAATAAAATGTCTAAAAACATCTACTGCGCTTGCTATCCATGTCAGTCCTCAGATACGTCGGACATCTCAGATTCTGAATCGGACTCTACCGATTGACTGTTACCAGTAGGTAGGCTGTCAAAATAAATTTGGTTTGCTGGCCTGCACAGTCTCTTCAACATTTGAAGGTCTTTAAACTTAGCTGCAGTTATTGGGAGGGGAGAAGTGTGGGATGGTTTCAAAGCGGCTGTACCTTTTGTCTGCTTTTTAGACTTTAGAGGTGGCTTATTGATAGCTGCACTTTCAAAGCTACCATTCCAGTTGTTGCGATAAAACATGAGGTGTGGTTTGCTCCTTTCAATCTGCAGCTCTCTGATGGGCCTTGTGGGTACAGGACAACTTGCCTTAAAATTACCTTTCAAAAAATCAGTAAAGCCAAGAAAAGAACTTTGATCTACACTTATTACGTTGAAAGGCGATGGGTTTGTTCTTGCAGTAAGAAATACAGCTTTCCAGTCTTCTGGAAGTTCAACATCTGCTTTACAGTTGACATTTCCCATATCCCTGTCACACTCCATGTAAGAATGGCCCCTGATGGGGAAACACACCTTTATCTTTTGTAAACGTTTCATTGTGTGGACAACATGATGCAAAAATCTTACAACGGAATAGTTCTTGTTTTGACCTGCACATCCATCGCAGAAAAATGTTACTTCTGTCACTTGATCTGAGAGGTGGTCCTGTATGAAATTGTACAGCATTGAACAGACTTCGTCGGCACCTTTCTTGGCAACAGTTTCATCATAGACATACATGAAAACATCGTCTGTCGAAAGAACATGAATGCAGAAGGTCAGGAACGTGAGCTGGCGTTTGTAGTAATCATCGTTAGATGTTTTGTTTGGGACTGGCAAATTTTTCTGATAGTCGAATACAATAGCCTCATATTCCGGTGTTCTCTTGGCTCGTGTCTTCGCCGCCGATTTTCGATCATAAAAGACTTGAGCCTTTCTAGTATGCAGCTCTTTTTCATTACATAGGACGTGTCTCTGTTGAGTTAGGTTTAAAGCATTGTCACCAGTTTCACTTTCCAACTGTCTGTCAATGTGTTGTTGTTTTACAATAAATTCATCGCAGACTGTACATGTGTCTTTTCGGGGGTACCCAAAGCCTATGTTGAAATCAGAATTGAAAATCAAACGGTATGTTTCATACGTTATGCTTACATCACAGCGATGTTCTTTGAAAAGGGCAAACATTTTTGAAATATTCATTTCTTCTGGCAAATATAGTGACCTTGTTTTTTCTCTGGAGTAGTGGAAAGCTCTGCCTCGGAATGAGGAGATGTGGTCACGAATCGCCTGCCTGGTCTCCTCTTTAAGCTTGTGAGGGTGGGTGACCTATTTATGGAGGAAAAAAACAATGCAATTTTTAGACATCTCTGTTCCTTCCTAGCTATTTCCATTCGAGTTTAAATACTTTTAGAAAGTAGAAAATGCCAATATTATGTATGTCATTCACATATTAATAGAAAAGATCATGCATATTCGAGTTTATTAGTGTTAGGGGAGCACGGAAAAGTTGCAGTCGATTTACCCACTGGGTACTACATAGCTCGGGTACTATAGCCCTACTACAGTAGGGATATGGGTCATGTACATGCTGTTGTTTAAGGTACGGTACGTAATGTTGTATACTATAACTAATGACAATATGAACTTACATTCTCACTCAATTTTTATTATGAAATATGCTCGTTGAAACTGTAATAAGACTGTGTAACTACACACAAAGCAGTGACGTTCTTCACAAGAAGCTTAAGACACCCGAAGGGGGTTAGGTCTGTTTGAGGCTTATTAAATCATATTTCCCATGCATCAAACATTCTAAAATTTCACAGTCTAGAGAAAGATTAATTTATCGATAGATATCAAAAAAACGAAAATCTACATACCTTTTGTTGCTAAGGCATTCAGTATGGTTTCTAATCTGTTTTTCTTTATTCCAAACATAGAGCAGAATCCCTGTTGGCATACACCAACTGCCATTCCTTGGCACTTTCACCTTCAAATGAACAGTGTGTGCACGGTAGTTTGGGTTATCCACGGTGTCTGGCAACAGGTTGAAAATAAAGCAAGGTTGACAGGAATGAGTCCTGCGCATCTTTGCTCGGATACTCATTGAATTTGGTGATCAGTAGCTGTCTTTCTGCGGCACTAACATTTTCAAAACACTTACATCTGGTACATTTACAGTCCTCTCCTATTGTGTGACTGCTTAGTCTTTGAATTTTTTCATGGTATTTCCTAGAACCGTTAATTTTTCTCTTCTTTGGTTTGTCCGTGAGGCTGGGTTGATCGTCCGCCATTTTGTCACTTTGTTTATAGAAGTGGGGAATTCTGATTGGCCCATAGAGATCATGTGACATTTCGCCACAAGCAAGCATGGACTTGTCTTTTTATCTAGTTTAAGGCGGACTATCTGGATTTTCAACAGGCCTGTTATTGGGTAGGAAAGTTAAGTTGTTGAACAGGACGACAAGGGGGATAACTCATTTTTCATAAAATGTGACTTATCTGGTTTTTCCACTGGGGTCTTCAAATGTTTTTATACATGTTTTTACCCCTCGGCCAATTTTGGCCTAGGGGTATTGTTGTCAACATGTACGTTACCGCGATATCTCCGAAATGAAATCATGTAGGGCCACCAAATTTATATATATTATGTATCTAGTGAATTCTGGGAAGCTTATTGAAATTTGGCATGCTCGTCAAATGATTTACAGAGTTTTGCCCCTTTTTCAACTTCTTTTTATACCATGATACCTCTAAAACAAAATCACTTCTGGCCATTACCGCGATATCTCCGAAACGAAATCACATAGGCCCACCAAATTTGGATAGGTCATGTATCTAATGAATTGTAGATAGCCTATCAAAATTAGGCATGCTCGCAGGTCACATCAAACTTTTATCAAACTTCATTTAGAAGTTTGACAGGACCTTTTCATACTCTATATGAGTGTACACTGAGACCATATGCTGATATGTCACTGCGATTGACAAAATACTTTTCTAAGGGCGGATGTTTATCTTAAGACCGAGGCCCTTTGTACACAATAACACTAGTAAAAACTCTTGTCATCATCAATCAATCAATCAAATTATTATGTTGATAAAAGGAGCAGTATCCTATCTGTCATTTATTTCAGTATGGTCATTACACCATTAATAGGTAGTTTCTTGTGCTTTCAGGTTTATACAAGTTGTTCATACAAGTGTATAGGGAGCAAGTGAATTAATGTAACCGAAAAGCTCTAAAAAGAGTATAGCACTTCAATCTCTCTACATTCCAACCAAGCTTCTCTCGGTCAAGAAATATTTTATCCTTTTGAGAAAATCAGAGATTTTCTATATTTAAGAAAAAAGTCGTAATATGAGAAAACAATATTGCGACCATGGTATGTTCAAACAAAATAAGAAAAGGTTCGTCTTAAATCAAGAAATATCAACATAGTTCATTATGATTTGAGCAAACCATTGAAACTGGCCTGTGATGCTTCATTGTATGGTTTAGGGGCTGTTATCTCTCACGTTGATAAAAATGGTAATGAACAGCCAATCACCTTTGCATCACGAATTTTGAGTAGCAGCGAGAAAAACTACTCTCAGTTGGAAAAGGAAGCGTTGTCGATTATATTTGGTGTGAAGAAATTTCACCAATATTTGTATGGGAGGCATTTTTTTATTGGAAACCGACCATAAACCATTGACAACCATATTAGGTCCCTATAACGCTGTGCCAACTTTGGCAGCTGCTCGTTTGCAGCGTTGGGCGTTAATTTTGTCAGCATATCAGTACGATATTGTTTATCGTAAATCGGAAGATCATAGTAACGCCGATGCGTTATCTCGATGTCCTGTAGGGGATTCTTCTGAAGGAAAGGAAGATGATATTTTTTATTTCACTTATCTGGATGATCTGCCGATCATTGCTAGAGATATCAGTGAAGCCACTAGGAAAGACCCAACCTTATCTCGTGTATTAGACTATACATTGAATGGGTGGCCTCGTGATATATCATTGACTGAATTGAAGCCATATGTTTTGAGGAAACATGAATTGAGTGCTGAACAAGGATGTTTATTATGGGGATTGAGGGTTGTTATACCTCCAAAATTCCAAGAGCGTCTTCTTGATGATCTTCATGAAGCACATCCTGGTATGTGTAGAATGAAATCCTTAGCACGAAGCTATTTGTGGTGGCCAGGGCTAGACGGGGATATCGAATCGAAGGTTCGACATTGCCAGGTCTGTCTTTCTGTTCGGAAAAATCCACCTGTAGCACCTCTGCATCCGTGGCAATGGCCGAGGAATATTTGGCAGAGATTGCATATTGATTATGCAGAATATCAGTCCAAGCATTTTTTGATTGTCGTTGATAGTCATTCGAAATGGCTTGAAGTATTTCCAATGAACTCAACAACGTCGACTAAGACAATAGAGACTCTAAGAACTCTATTTTCTTCGTATGGAATTCCGGAAGACTTAGTTTCCGACAATGGTCCACAATTTACGAGTTCAGAGTTTGCGGACTTTACTCAAAAGAATGGTATTAGACATATTCTTACACCGCCGTATCATCCTGCGTCAAACGGAGCCGCAGAACGTTCGGTTCAAACTGTGAAACAGGCTTTAATTAAACAAGTGCTCGAAGCTGAACGGAATAGTCGTCATATCAGCTTAGAGCACCGCATAGCAAATTTCTTGCTTTTGTATCGTATTACACCTCACACAGTAACAGGGGTAGCTCCGGCTGAGTTGTTTTTAAAGCGTCGTGTGCGAACTCGATTTAGCTTAATTAAGCCGGACATAGCCAAAACTGTTGAGTGCAAGCAGGAACAGCAAGTGAAACACCATGATAATGGCCGTGTCAAATTACGTGAATTTAAAAAAGGTCATTCGGTGTTGGTTCGAAATTTCCGTGGAGGGAAGGAAAAGTGGATTCATGGTGTTGTGATTAAAGTGCTTGGGGTGCGTACATATCTAGTGAAAGCTGGTGGGAGAATCCGGTATGTACATGTTGACCATCTACTACCAACCAGTACCAGTACAGAGAGTATCAAAGAGGACAGACCAGTGGCTGTCATTCCAGAAACTCAGCCATGTGTAACATCTACAACAGCTGTAAGTGTGCCATCTCCATCAATGACAACCAGTGTTCAGAGAAAAGTAAAATAAAAACAGAACTAATTCGACATATGTATACTGAGGGTATAAGTGATAAAACGGCTTGCCTTATTCGCCTGGCTTGTAAGTGTTTGAAAGTAAATAAAATACGTTATTGACAAAACAAAGTTTTTTTCGTATTTATGAAGCGTGTGACCCTTACATCCGAGAAAAAAAAGTGTAGAAATAAAAATTGAACCCCCAAAAGGATTTGTCCCTATCTATACGTTAGAACATAGACAGGTCTTGCAACCGGCTATCCTAAGCTCGTTTTTTAACACTAGTACTTCCGTTTGTAAGAAGGCTTTTCTTGGCTGACCTACTTTAGGTTCTCTGCGATGCATCCGTCGCCGCCACATGACCGAAACAGGGAGATTCAGCCAATGAGATAGCAGTAAATTCACATGTCAACATGGTTCAACCCAATGACCTATATATAATTGCTAGCCATATCACGGAAGACGTCAGCCAAAGGCATAGGTTACAAGACTTGTTTATGCTCTAACCGGACATTCAAGACAAATCCATTCTTTGGTTTAATTTTTATTTCTTTACTTATTGTTTATTTTTCTCGAATGTATGTGTCATCCACTTTAAAAATATGAAAATAACTACAATAAAAATAACAAACAGTTTTTTTGTCAATAACGTATTGCTTCATAAAAGGGTATACAATTTATTTGATGCTAATAGTAAACTACACAATATAGATGTACGTGCTGGCATTGCGTTACATTTAGGGCCAACGGTCTATGTTCAGCGTTCAGCATTTTTTGGATTAGTGATTCCCTTTCGATGTAGGGGCTACCACTGACGGGTTCGAGTCCACAAGTCGACATCAGGGTGTGAAGGCGCCACACGATGTGACCGCGGCAATAGTGGAGGTCGCTTTTACGAGGGTTCACCTTGGTTGTCCACCACATGAAAGTAAGGCGGAGTAGAAAGTGAACAACCCGTCGTCTTGTAAGTGAAATACTCTTGAGTACGCCGGTAAACCACAATCATATGGAGAAAACAACCTTACTTTTACCAGGGAGCAAACGAAAAAAACAATTGTCTGATTTTAAACAATGCCATGCTACTATAATATGTTTGTCGGATTCCTAGTTTTCAGGTGAAAATCAAGTAAAATTTTAGGTTCTCATCATAGATGCAATTAAAACCCATGGTGGACTTTGATGTATATCAAATAATCAAAATGATGTTCATCATTGTATATAATTTTATTCATCATGAATGTGCACTTTATGATTTAATGTTTGAATAATTTTAGTTTAAGTTGAATATATATGTATAAAATATACAAATAATAAATGACAAAAAGAATCCACCGTTCATTTACAATATACCAATACCTTAAGTGGCTTTCAGTGCAAAACGAGGAATCTCGGCAAAGTTTATTAAGTTTTTTAAGTTTCTAGAATTTGATCAGTTTCCTGTTTATTAACCTTCAATTATCACACGTCCCAGTGAAGGCATTGAATCTCTGAAACTGTCTTAAAGAACTAAAAGAAAACCAAGCATTCGTTCGATTTACATTAGTGATTTATTAAAAACACATACATATGTAGACAATGTAATGGCGTTCTAGCAACATGTACAAATAATATAGTGCTTAAATATATAAATATAAACATTCATTTCCCAAAATATTATTTTCGTATGAAGTATAAACTGTACAATGAGTTGAGGAATCCGACATCGGCATTTTGTATAAAGTGGACAAGGAACAGAAACAATATGCGACCTTTAAGGCCTTAATTTATTTATCTCCGTTTGATAAAAAAAAAATCAGTTTATGCTTATGCAGAATACTTTATTTTCAAAAGACAACAAATGCAAAATAATAATTTTACAAGTTTATTTAACTAGCAACCTAAAACAAAAATTGAACAAAGCAAACTAAACACAAATTTCAACGAAACCATAAAAAGTCTGAAGCGGTAAGGTTTTTATAGTATAGCACTATTGCACTTGACGCGTAATAAATAAGTTTACTTTTTTCTTTTGTTTTAGTTTATAGATTAATTCCTTTTTGATTTAAACCTTTATGGGTTCCAACTTCACAGGTCCTAACTTTACGGATTTCATTTTGAATCCGACAAGATTTGGTAAAAAATTCAACTTGTGAGCATTATTGCAGCAAGTCAGACATCAGTTTTGTAGTGTTCAGCTACGTCGGCATCAATCGTGACTCTTATCCCAGCTCCTCTTGTCTGTCGGAGGAATTAAGGGAGATAACAAGAGCAGAAGTCCGCTCAGGTGAAACACAGAAACACTAGCAGCCAGCCAATGATTTGTTTGTTTGTATGTATGTTAGAATAGGGTTTAATGCTGTACTTAATGTTGTTTCACTAACATGACGGCGTACCAGCTCAATGGATGAAGGAAACACACTCGACACAATTGGCCAGAAACAAAGACAAAACAGGACAAATATACATGACAATCACAGGACGTAAAATACAAAGACATTGCAAACAAATGGGCTCCATGTTGCCCCTTATCTCTGGCAGTACCAGGAGAACAGGTATAGCTTAAATCCCCCGAAACCTCAGCGCCAACCTATGGGAAGCTAGATTGTCCGTAATTACACTAAAGGTGTCCAAGTCATATCCCGGAAGATTAACGGGGAGAAGTTTAAAATAGCGTTGGCCTGTGCGATTACAGAAACATTTTGGTGAACAAACTAGTTCATTGGACAAACATTGAAACAGACCCTCCAAAACAGACAAAACCTTATCAAGCATGTCCAGACAGAATCGTTGACCAATATATCGGGTAAAACTTTTCGTTATGACTTTTACGACAAAGCACAATTGATGCACAAATGACTCCCATCAAAATGTATAGACTTTAAATTTGAACTTGAAAATTGTACAGGTTTTACAGTGAATATTAATCCCCGGCTCCCCGTCCGACCCAGACCGATTTTACATTGGAGAAAATTAACACGGCTGTACACAAATGGTACCCATCTATACTTTCTTACAGACGGCTGAAATCCGGCATTTGGGATTCCCGGCGGTACCACAGGCGGCGTCAACAGTACAGGTATTTACCGTGATGATTGTGTTCACAGTCTTCCCACTATCCCTGTTGAAATAAAAAAATTCTGGTAAGTCTGTGTTAGGCCACGATATATTTAGGGTAAGAAAATGTTTAGTGTTAACCTCAGCCTAAAACTTAAATTTCACGTTTTGTATTACATGATGGATATGCTAAAATACAGCATTTTAAAGATAGCTTATTGAACTTGTTCAAGTGGCATTTGGAAGCTGTAGCAGTAACATGACACCATTCTATGGATTTGAACTTATATATTTATTATTGAGCAACTTTTCAGTGCAGATGCTTACACCTTTCTCAAGCTTAATGAGTTTGAGAAAAGTGCTAAATAAATAGACTATATAAATGAAGTAATAGAGAATATTTTGTATATTTACCTGTTTTCCAGAACACAGGCTATCATTTTAGTGTTGTCGGGACAGGTCCTAGTTGGCGATACTGCAAACTGTGGGGTTCTTTGTATAATAATGTTACCGTTGTCTGGCACGCATGTTCCTATTGTCTGTCAAGTAAGAAAAATCGTATCAACTGATAGCCATCTGTGCTTTATAAAGTGGTTGGTAGATGCTTTGTCAGCATTACTGTGACTTAAACTGATATAGCGGTACAATGTGGGTAATTGACGAGTACGATACTTATCATTAGAAGGAAATGCATTGATAGATTTATTTGTTAATTTTATTGTTTTTCATGACGTGTTGAAGTAAATAACGATGCCAGCACTAATCATAGTATGGGAGGTTACTCGGCGGTAGCAGGAGAAAGTCACATGATTAAGATAGTCACATAACCCTTGCACGTGATCAGCACATGGAAGAAAGATGGCCTGTGTGTATTTTAGAGTCCATATCTCCACGTAGATGGTAGAATAATTCTGTTTTAGATTGGTTATTGCATCTAACACAAACACAGATTATCCAACCTTCTTAAAGCGACAGAATGCTAGCGATTTAACTGGTATCAGATGAAAGCGAGCGCTTGGGAAGGAGCTGCATGACACATCAGTTATTTCTCAAAATACCATTGTACTGGGACTTTACTACAGGTGACATAGTGCATTCAAAAATGTAATCGATTCTACTTCCAACGTCGAGACATTGACTCTAGGATACACCCGGGCCATCTTGTTGCACTTGTTTTATTTGCCGGTCTGTGGCATACATCGCCCAAAATATTGGCGGAAATTAATGCGCGATGGCCTGGCATAGCGTACGAGAGTTGTCTTAGTCTCGTCCACTATAGAAACTCTCGCGAGACTACGATTGGTATGTAGTGTACACAAGGTACCTTGGCCATGGATGGGCTAGGCCTGTATGCTACATAGTTGGTAGTAGGTCACACATGGGGTTCTGGTCAGCACAGTGATACTATATTGTTCATCAGTAGTGTCAAGTCTTTGATTGGTTGATCGGCTGTACATAGTTTTAACAGCACTGGGTGTTTTTTCACTTCAGCACTTCAACTCATTGTGATCACACCTTGGCTGGGACACAAAGGAACCTAGACTAATCATTAGTTTTGACTATTTTGTATAGCAAGTTGATGTATATTTTCTTTTGCGAAATTAAGGTTGGACTAACGGTTAGTTTTGACTATTTTGTATAGCAAATTGATTTATATTTTATATGTGGAAATTACTCTTTGGCTTACTTTGGAATCGAAGTAATTTGTTGTTTTAGTAATGTATTATAAAAGAAGCTTACTCTGCGTTTATTATTAGTGAATTAGTGAATATTATGATTCTGCGCATGCTCTGATTGAATTAATGCATTGATTACATTGTGCGTTGTAAACTGGTTACATGTTGTACTGGCGAGAACTGGTGCCACCATACTGATATATCACGCCCTAGTGACACCCACCGAATAAAATTAGTAAATCTCTTTGTACACCGAGTTATCTCTTTGTGTGTTGTGCTATTGTCGTTATCTCGCCATGATATAAGTTTATGTATCAGAAATATGTCCCATGGGATATAACAAACTCAACTGAGCTTATCCCCCCCCCAAAAAAATGTATTTGTTATATAAGTGAATAAATCAAATAAAATCAATTCAAATTGTATATTTATAATTGTAAAGTTATATGCATGACAGTTAGATTTGTTAACGTGCCAGTTTAATTAACCAATTATAAAGGCACGATATTGTGTTTTTATGCCTACTATGTAAATATTCTTGCTTATTCTTATATAGCATTACTGTCTGTTAACACAGGGTATCGTCTGAAAACTATTGTTTTCCCGCAGTATGTATGGATGGATGCGAATAAAGCTGTAAATCAACTCGCTAATAACAGCCGGTGTTTGTGATTAATTTATCAACTATCCCAGCACTTGAACGGTTACAAGAATAATGCACCGAAGTTGTGCCTTTTGTTCGCCGGAAGCCTATTGACCTATCCACACACTTAGATAAGTCCAAACTTCAGAATCAAACTTAAATAAGAATTGAACCCAAAACTGATGGTAACTAAATTCACATCACAGAGTCACGGACTATGAAAAAAGCATTATCCTGTGTACACCTACCCAAAATTTTCCGTTTCCATTACCTACTGGTTTTTTTGAACGACATCTTCGCCTATTTTGGGATATAAAAGCACCATAGCATGAGCTGTCGTGACGGCTACATTGACAATCAATCAAAATGTAGTTATCAGGACATACGGCGTTTTCATAAAAACCCGGCTGACTGTTACCACCAGATGTGACTATCTTTATTTCGCCTGTAAAATAGACAAAAATGAAGTATGCAATTATGAGTGACACAGTGTAAATCACCAGGGTTTGGATATATATTTTTTTCACGACAATAAATTTGGAAAAGTTGGAAGTTGAAATTTGTCCCTTTTGACCCAAAGGTCCAGCAATGCCTTGGGCATAACCATTACTTTCAATAAACTAGTTTCTGAAAGGTATACAACCGAACGATTTCATTGATACTGACGATTATCAGGTGATTACTGACCGGATATGAGAAGCGAGGGTTATTGTAACGGGGCTTCCTGTTTCCTTCAGAGCTAAGGGACAACGACAGTAACATGGCAGTTACATAGACGGTGGTTTCCTTCATCCATTGCGAAATAACTTTATATGTGCGGCGTTAAACCTCAATGAAGTAAAAAACGGATTGCTAAGCAAAAAACCGATCTGTTGAATTTTTCTGACGGGTGACCATATTAATGATAGGGTTAAAGGGTAAGTTTGTGCAGGTCAAACATTTTGGTTTTTATGGCTCGATTTGTTTCTGCTCAGATCCTTTAAATCTGGAAGTTTAGTTAAACTGGTGTTAAAAAATTCAGGGAATTTCCCTTCATTGTGGAGATTTGATTGGTCGACTGTTTCATACTTTTTATCGACCAACCAAAGGGTGCAAATAAGGGGAATCTCCCGAAGTCATAACTATAAATTGCACTACATGAATGCGCTTTTTAGCAATCCGGTAGCATTAAAGATCTGGTAAATACAAGAAAATATCGTATGCTGGGCGCTTCATTTAGGTTGACCAAAGAGAGTAAGTCAAGCCGTAAATGTGTATTTTCTCGGGGCTATTTGTAGTTTGGACGTAAGGGGATTTCCATCATTTAGGATGCTTTGATTGGCCAAGAAAAAGTACGGAAAAATCGACCAATCTAAATTCCGAAAATAAGGGAATCCCAGAAATCGTTACTGCAAATGACACGGTCAGAATGCACTTTTAGCGATGGATATATTAAGTAAATTAATTTCGTAATAAAGCGAAACGTTCATTCCTAATTTTAATACAATAGTGATAGGCCTCAACAGTGTGTCTCTGCCCACAAACAGTGACACAGAGTGTAATCTTTAGACCAATTGAACCTCTCTCGTCTATTGAATAACCAAACTCCTGAACTTAGCTCAATACTAATTAAGGTGCATTCTCAGGGTACGAGTTTTACTTACAACTTTGGGGGATTTACCTTTTTGCAGCATATTGATTGGTCGACAGAAAAGTACTGAACATTCGACCAATCAAACCTCTGCAAATGGGACGAATCCCCTCAAGTCGTTACTAAAAACCACACCGTGAACCCCACACCGTCTTAACCTAGATTTTCTAATGTGATTCTTGGACCCGAGAGCAATTTTATTCGAACGAGTAAACTCAATACTGGACCCGATATCAATTTAACCGAAATTTTCTTTTAAAGAATCAAATCCAACACTGAATCCCAAATCTATTTCACCCAGCTTTTCTTTTGGAAAACCAAACTCAATACTGGACCAAATGATAACAAAACCTAGCTTTTCAATTCAATAAAAAAAACCCCAGTGCATCCAACAAGTAAACCCAACTTCTCTTTTGCGGAACCAAATTCAGTCCTGGACCCCATACCAACTAAATCTAACTTTTCATTTCAATAAAAAACATCACAGCTTCACTCAATATCTATTTAACCCAGTTTTTCTTCTGAATAAACAAACTCAGTCCTTGATCCGATTCCAATTAAACCAAGATTTTATTCTGAAAAAACAAAATCAGTCCTTGATCCGATTCCAATTAAACCTAGATTTTATTCTGAAAAAACAAACTCAGTCCTTGATCCCATTTTAATTAAACCCAGATTTATTGTTGAATAAACAAACTCAGTCCTTCGTAAGATTTCAATTAAACAGAGAATTCCTGTTGAGTAAGCAAACCCAATCCTGGGCCGGATACCAACTTAACCAAGATATTTTTTAAATAACCAAAGCAAGTACTGGGTCGAAATGGTTTCAATTTAGCCAGATTTTCCTTTTGTATAATTAAACTCAGACCTGTGCAAGTTATGAACCAAACTGAGATTGTCCAATTTTCCCATTGCAAGGGTCAAAATTCGTAAGACTTTCACATTTCTACCCTTGCTGCAATTCGCGGCAAAAGTAAACGTGTTATACCCAAACAAATTGAATTGCTAATCAGGAGTAAACATGTATATAAACTATTGTGAAAAGTTCTCTAATCCACATTTGCTCTGGTGACAGTGTCAATTGCAACGGGAAAATTATGTTTTTCGTGGTATTTAATTACGGACACGCGTCAAATAGACAATCCGTAGTCATATAAGTGAAATAGGCTTGGGCTTAAATCCCATTCAAACAAACACACAAACCAAATCTAACCAGCGTCCACCAAAAGAAACACGAACTAAAAGAGAAATAAATGAAGGAAAAACCTTTCACCTTAAAGAAGAACTTACTGGAGACAGAACTGGTGCAAACTTCTACCTTTTTCTGAGCTTCATCAAACTGCGCTACCAGAGCGGCAAATTTCGTGTCGAAATCCAATCCGAATCCATTGGTCAACCTGAAATAACAATGATAATTTGCTTACATTTATTACTTTGTCAAAGGTATCACGGGCTTTTCATGTCTTTCTAGATTGTACTTTTGTGTTTCTTTGATTGTCAATAAAAAAAATATTGCTAAATGGTAGAGTGTTGAATTGGGACGTTACAACATAATTTGTGACGTCAATTTCCGCTGTGACGTCTCTTAACTACAATCCATGAATTTTACAAGGTCATTGTAAACATTTTTTCGGTCTGTAAAATCAGTTTCTATCTGTCCGTAGGTTACGTGCCGTGCCCAAATATACATAACAAGGAACGCAACTCAGCGGTGTTAATGACACATTCTAACCCTCCCAAGTTGCACGTCGTGCGCAAATATACATAACAAGGAACACAGCTCAGTGGTATTAATGAGACATTCTAACCCTCCCAAGTTGCGTGCCGTGCGCAAATATACATACCAAGGAACACAGCTCAGTGGTATTAATGAGACATTCTAAGCCTCTCAAGTTGCGTGCCGTGCGCAAATATACAGGAACACAGCTCAGCGGTATCAATATGACATTCTTAACCTCCGCAGAATACAGAATAGGGGATCGGTACCACAGAGACCGTCTATGTATACAGAAAAGATAGAAGGGCGGACACTCTTCGTCGACCCAGCTTGTACCGTGGTGACATTTAACCGATTCAAGTCCTTTAATCGCATAAAATAAATAAATCCCATCTGTCCGTATGAGAAAAATAGTTCATCTTCCAATCCTTACCCAGAATTATGATGTTAGTTAAATTATCAAAGTTTGGCATAAATCGATGCAAGCAAAATTTGCGAATTTAAGCTAACTTACATCACAATTCTGGGTTAGGATTTGAATATGAACTATTTGTCTCACGCGGACAGGGGGTATTTATTTTGATGTGATTAGTGGACTTGACGCGGTTAAATTTCACAACAGTACAAGTTGGGTCGACGAAGATCTTTTCTGTCTACATAGACGATCTCTATGGTACCGAGTGTGGTGCACAAATATACATAACAAGAAACACAGCTCAGTGGCAAAGACCGCTTTGTTTATCGCTCCGTTCACTGACTTGCTCTGCAATAGCCTACCAATAGTTTAAATTCATTTCAAAGATAAAAAGCTTATACTTTAAATAAATAAATTGCATGGCAGGGGAGGTAACTCCCTATTTCTGATTGGCTCGTGGTAGGTATAACGCCTAGTGAGGATTTTGGAACACTCAGGAAACCATTAAAGACTGGCAGACGAATCAAAGAATTGGTCAGTACTGCATTTCCTTGACACTCTCTTAATCGAGCTTGGTGTGCTATAGCTAATACTAAATATAGCTCGAAACAATGTGCCTCAAATTCACTACTCCGCATGCCAAAATAAATCACCAAAATATAAGTTAAAGTGAGTTGGGCATATTTTCAGGTTATGACATTTTGTTCTCTATATAATATATACCAAAATGGCTTACTAAAGATGTTTCGTACTTTGGACCCTCTGTAATGCGACTGGCGAACGGTTTTTTATTTAGTTAGTTTCTCTATCATTGTAATACGATCTTATTTGTTTTATGTCTTCCATGTTGCTAGGTAATTTTAGTTGTATTAATGCCGTTAGATTTTTGCTTGTTTTGATTGAGGTTAAACGTCGTTCTCAAGGGTAATTCACTTATACGACTGATATGATTTTCCATTTCACACTGCCTAAACACGGTGGGAAACTGGACCACCCCCGCGATTGCCGGAGCCACAAAGTACGTGCGACTCATTCATATACCTTGTGATCGACAGGCGGACTCGAGTCCATGGACGGTACATCGAAGATGAATTAGTAAGCAAACACTTTAACCACCAAGCCACGGCTGTGGGCCAATGCAATTATTTGCGAACTGAGTATCGTAGCTCGGAATTTAAACCAATTGGCTAATGATCGTTATTTGGGAGGGGTGGCAACTTGATAACCCGTGGGGTCTACTTTATTTGACAAACTACTGTTATCATTTCTTATGAATACCGCCTCCTTAGTTGACATAACATATACAAGGGAGACAATTTGGACGTAGTTTAATATTATTACAAAAATATTTTTCCCACTGTTCACTGTGTATTGTTATATTATCTTAAGAACACAAATCTATAACTTTCACAGCAGATAAAATGGCATAAATCGAAGAGAGCAGTGCATGGCATAATAACATCTTTTTTATGGGCGTAGAGGGAGGGGGTGATTTTATTTACGCCACAGCTCGCTCTAGACCTCGGAGAAGGGAAGTCTCGCAAAAACGGAACGGCCAGTATCCTCCCCTATTCTACTTTTGATAATTGTTAAACAAAACAACAATAATTCCACCGCCTTCAGTTCACTGCATAATTGAGGTTGTCTGTCAACCTTGTTTATAAAGTCAAAGTAGGGCCTACTGTGTACACCATCTCGGACGTTGGCATTTTGATAGGAATTATTTCCAATTAAGTCTTGAACTTAGTCCGCTTTGTATATTGATTCCACATCATCAATCTGTTCCTGGTTGAAACCCTAATGTATCCCTCAATTAAGTTTGTTTATTCTTATGTCGAATGAAACGCGCTCGGTTATGGTGTGTATGCATGTCGGAACATCCTTCGACACTTTCCGTACCGGTACAGTTATGATATCTGGGAGGTGAATGGAAGCAATAATATTACACGAAAACGTGTAATGTTCGCCGGATGTTTTGTGCGCATGCGTGAAAATCAACCAAAGTACTCCGCGGATTTGTATTTAAAAAAAACCCTCATCAAACAAGCCTGTTTCTCGGATAAAATCTCATTTAAACAAAACAATGTACCTTTTTATGTATGACTTGTTGCAAATAATTCAAATTTCGTCCG
>JAQQZZ010085507.1:0-18531 GCA_030265115.1 Mopalia vespertina
ATTAGATCATGAGATCTGGTCTGTTTTATAAAGATTGATCTAGTGAATTAGATCATGAGATCTGGTCTGTTTTATAAAGATTGATCTAGTGAATTAGATCATGAGATCTGGTCTGTTTTATAAAGATTGATCTAGTGAATTAGATCATGAGATCTGGTCTGTTTTATAATGATTGATCTAGTGAATTAGATCATGAGATCTGGTCTGGTTTATAATGACTGATCTAGTGAATTAGATTTTGAGATCTGGTCTGTCTTATAAAGATTGATCTAGTGAATTAAATCATGAGATCTGGTCTGTTTTATAATGATTGATTTAGTGAATTAGATCATGAGATCTGGTCTGTTTTATAATGACTGATCTAGTGAATTAGATCATGAGATCAGGTCTGTTTTATAAAGATTGATCTAGTGAATTAGATCATGAGATTTGGTCTGTTTTATTATGATTGATCTAGTGAATTAAATCATCAGATCTGGTATATTTTATAATGATTGATCTAGTGAATTAGATCATGAGATCTGGTCTGTTTTATAATGATTGAAATAGATAATTAGATTATGAAATCTGTTTTGTTTTATAATGATTGTTCTAGTGAATAATGTCATGACATCTGCTCTATTTTATAAAGATTAAGCTAGTGAATTAGATCATGAGATCTGGTCTGTTTTATAAAGATTAAGCTAGTGAATTAGATCATGAGATCTGGTCTGTTTTATAAAGATTAAGCTAGTGAATTAGATTATGAGATCTGAAACTCAAGCTATAGTTAATTAATCATGGGGGCACCAAACATTATTCAACAAGACTTCACACATTCAAACTCATAAGGGTGTTTTGGAAGCCTGTTTCGTTTGTCCAAAAGACGAAGAATTTTGGACGGCTTCCAATAAGATGAGGAAACGCACAGCATTTGTTTATGTAGTATAGATCGTCGAAACGTGCACTTCTGTTTTATAACAGAATATACAGCATTTTTGAACGACAAAAAGGCCTTCAACATAACTATGGCTTGAGAGATTTTCTTGATATGTTAGAGAATATTGGATATATAATACACTTCGCCGAGCTCACTTATACAGATTATAAGCAGCTATATTTAACCTTGAAATAAAACCTAGTCTTTATATAGCACAAAACAGATATCGATGGCCAACTGTCTTAAATACTTATATGTCTGAAAACGTATCGTGTACAAAGATTATGTCCCTTGTTACACTCATACACTGGATTAGAATTGATAACAGACATGGACAAAACTAAAGTGGACACAGCCCCAAAATCTATCAACAGCAAACCGTTGTCGTTTTTCAAGAATCCAAAGCCCTTGCATAGCACACACATGTACGGAAGATAATGAACCAAACCTGAACCGGGTTTTCAACTACAACAGCACCCATAGGTGAACACAATGTGTTGTACCTTTGGAGGTTTGATAACGACATATTCGGTATAACCACGTGATATATTCCAGTCAATAATTAAGCTGGAAATGATTAGATTGTTACCCCTTATAAATAAATTTAGCATGTGCAGCTGCTTGTAGTTTAAAAGATGAAACAGCACTTGTATCAATGTCTCGAATAACCCAGTTTTACGGTACATCAAATCACTACATCACTGTTTTACCTTGCTCTAGTTCTAGTCCATATAAAATTTTCTGTTTTCCGCAGTTAACTGATGTGTGCCTGATATCGTTGGGACGCATTCAAATTGAAGGCTGATCTAACCATATATATATACAGCACTGCACCGCATGAAGTTAGCATGATACAATGCAGTTATTTACGTGGAGTTAGGTTGATTCCCGCGTTTCAGATAAAACATATAAGCATTACGTGGCTTATAGAGGTATCATTGCCGTGCTATAGCTTCTTACTTTACTGTTGTAGATAGTGGTGTAGATTTTCACCAGTGTGGCTGCGATGTTCTTCTTGTAGATGTTTTGTCCGTAAAAATGTGAAGAGGTGAATTTTAAAAAGCAGGCATTAGGCCTTGGAAAGCATTAACAACTTTGCTGCAAATGTAATGGGCGTCTGTAACGGTCAGGTCCTTAATTCAATTGCCATCGCGTCAGTGTGCCCACCTTGCGGAGACATTCTCTGATCTGGTTCAACAATGAGATAACAAAACACTCCATACGACAACAGAGAGGAGAACGAGATGGTTCAAAGAGTCATAAGACAGACATACACATCAGCTAAGTCAAGGTCTAAGAAAAAACTGATTCAACCCTTTAGAAATCAGGAACAATATTTACATGTAAGATTGCCTACCTGAATTACACAATTGCATCTAGTGCTATGTCAGTCTGGGTAACTTGTTTCTCGTGGCCCAAGCCCATGTGTAACCACGGACGTAATGGCATACAGAATACGTAACTCGCTTTGACGAAGTTACGCCCCGCATGCAGTCTCTAATTGACTCAGGGAGGCCATTCACATTTGTCTACATGAATACAGATCAGATATATGTTCGATTTGATAATCCGCTAGGTGAGATCGGCATACACTGACAACATCCTCAAGGTCGCCCGATAAACAAGCCCACTAGTATGTAATTGGAATCTTGGCTATTGGCCCGTATTGGCTAGAAGCTTCTTCACACAGATCTAGCACTTCAAATTATTGTCATATCTCGGCGACAATTAGCCCTCGAAATTTCTCTATTCCCAAGGTAGGGGCATTGAGATGAGTCCGGAGAGGGCTTTGTTTGCTGGGGTATGTATAGGGATAGCCATAAAGAGGAGCCGCTCTTTTTGGCAGAGTCTGCCGATCATGATCCCACCCACCGGACCAATGTGTTACTGTCAACTCTATACAGTGTGCCTAAGAGATTAACAGAACTGTTGCGGTATTTAACATGCACAACGCCTTTAATGGCATTGATTCCTAAAGGCAATGACCTTGTATTTTGTATTTTGTACACGGCAGATTATGAAAAGGGTCATTCTTAAATTGGATGGAGTTTGTGGCTATTGTTTGTGAAGCGGTAGTGGACAAAGAGCTTGTTGCAGCCACAGTCAGGGGTTAGGGAAATCGGGTCATGTTTGGCAAAGAGAAGGTGTTACAAAACACGTTGGTCAACAGTCGTAAGATAAAAGCCTGTTAAGCTGACCCCTCCATCAGTTAACAAAATTTTGACATGACCCAGAGCTGTCCAGCTATTCGGACAATGGGATATAGTCTTCCTGGACTAGGCTTAGGGAGCGTATAAACTAAAATGAACTTCAGATATACCAGAAAATCTTTCCCACAGCACTTTGAAGAATTATAGCAACAATGAAGGAAAGATACCCCTATCTTGCAGTTAATGGAGTTAAGTAAATAACTGTAACCATGAGTTTATCACAAAACTTTTAAGAAATTGTGTACGAAAAATACTTACTTTACATGTGTGTCCACTGTCTCTTCATTCAGTTCATTTTCACTCCAAGAAATATTTTAACGACACGGCAAACAAGCCAACTAATTGTTTGCTATTGGTAATCTATTTTTGTTTTCACTTTTTAAACTCTAAAAAGCTAATTCACCTGTATGTTTGCCAAAAGAGGCATGACATGGGTTAAACAGCCAATAATTCAAAGTGTTTTTCTAACAATATACCAAAAGCGATAAGTACAGATCGTAGGGAGAATCAGCCAGTAATCCCAGATACGGAGATAATCTCCTGTCTCACTTGAAACAGATTAAAGCCCAAGACCAATCCTTGTTCTTCTTGAAGACAAATCCTCGAAGCTAGCTTAGTTACTTCAAAACATGGCCAAGGTGTAAAGGGAAGAGCTGACCATCCCTACATAGATTTGCAGTCTTTACGGGACTGGCCAAACACTGAGCTACTACACTCTTCTGTGATGGAGGCGAGGAATCATCAGCACGTTTCCCTCTAAAATGAATAAGAGCCTTAACATTTATAAGTAGGATTCATGGTCCCATGACCATTCGATATTTGCCAAAACAGAAAACCATGTGAAATTTGGGAATCCATTAAAAATATGATGTGACCTGATTTACAGAACTGTTTTTGTCCCATTTATTGGAGGTTAAAGTTCAGGCGTTCCTCATGTTCGTACTAACTCTGGCAGCCTGTTTGAACACATGCATGACAGATAGCGGATGCTCCAGAACAAATAATAACAGCCAGATACATTGACAATAAAGATGATGTGAGATAAGCAGATTGTGAAAATGTATTTGTTGACTAGAATTCTTGGAAAAGAACAGAAACAGTCGGGAAGTCTTATAAACTAACAACATAGATCACTTTCAGAGTCAGCACATTTGTTCATTTTAATTAAACAAACCACTATCTCCTTTATAGGATCAACTTCTACACATTATTATTGTAAAAATAATAGATAAACTGGAAGGTTTTCTGTGTATAGACATTCTTTCTGAGCAACAAGACATATAACAATAAAATAAATAGAAATGAAAAGCATCAAGCAGTTTAATAATAAAAGTATCCTTATAGAATGTAGAAGGTCTTTTTATAGCTAAAAGAAGATCTCCTCATAGTTTTCAGAAGTTATCATAGTTTGTGGAAGGCCTGTTTAATAATCGTTTATAGAAAGTGCTCTTTTTGTTTGTTCAAGGTCTCATAGTTTGTAGAAGGTCGCTGCGTTTTGTATATACAGTCTCCTTATAGTTTGTAGAAGTCTAATATTTTATCTAATGTCTCATTATAGTTTGTAGAAAGCATATCGTTTATAAAAGGTCTAATTATAGTTTGCAGAATGTCTAATAGTTTATAGAAGGTCTAGAAGGTCTCCTTACAGTTTGTAAAATGTCAGTTAGTTTGTAGAAGTCTGGCTGTAGTTTGCAGACGGTCGCATCAATTTGAAGTAGGCCTGTTAGAAGTTTATAGAGGGTCTTATTGTAGTTCGTAGAAGGTTGAATAGTCTGTAAAAGGTCTCCATATAGTTTGCAAAAGGTTTCGTAGCTCTAGAAAGTCTCATAATTTGTAGGAAGCCTCATTTTAGTTTGTAGAGCGTCTCTTCATTGTCTGTAGAATGTATTATTATGGTTAGTCTGGTAGTTTGTACAGGGCCTAATAGTTTGTACAGGGTCTTATAGTTTGTACAGGGTCTTATAGTTTGTAGAAAGCATTTTAGTTTGTAGAAGGCCTTATAGTTTGAAGAACGTATTATAGTTTGTAGGAGGCCTTATAGTTTGAAGAACGTATTATAGTTTGTAGGAGGCCTTATAGTTTGTAGAAATCATTTTAGTTTGTAGAAGGCCTTATAGTTTGAAGAACGTATTATAGTTTGTAGGAGGCCTTATAGTTTGTAGAAATCATTATAGTTTGTAGAAGGCCTTATAGTCTGAAGAACGTATTATAGTTTGTAGGAGGCCTTATAGTTTGTAGAAATCATTATAGTTTGTAAAAAGTTTAATAGTTTGTACAGGTCCATCTAGTTTGTAGAAGGCCTTATAGATTTTAGAAGGTCTTATAGTTTGTTACAGGCCTTATAGCTTGCAAAAGGCACTGCAATTTGTACAAGGTCTTATAGTTTGTAGAAGGTCTTAAAGTTTGTAGAAGGTCTTAAAGTTTTTAGAAGGTCTTATAGTTTGTAGAAGGTCTTAAAGTTTGTAGAAGGTCTTTATAGTTTGTAGAAGGTCTTATAGTTTGTATAATGTCTTACAGATTGTAGAAGGTCTTATAGTTTGTTGAAGGTCTTATAGTTTGTAGAAGGTATCTTGTAGAATGCCCTGTAGTTTGTATAAGGTCTTATAGTTTGTAGAAGGTAGCTTGTAGAATGCCCTGTAGTTTGTAGACGGTCTTATAGTTTGTAGAAGGACTTATAACACGTAGAAGGTCTGTTCAAAATTTAGAGAAGCTATATTGTGTATTTTTAGAAATGCATCATGACACCGCTAGAGCACTAATGTCGTGATATTTTAATAACACATCATTTAGATTTCACTATCATAACAACAAAACACACCAACCATTCATACCGGTTGGTGATCTTTGCATTATTGTTAATTTTTTTACCGAATCATTGTAAATTGCACACAGTTACCACCTATATACGATACAATTTATCCACAATACGTTTACCAAACAATATCGGGAGAATCTGGCCATAACACGATAATACAAATGGTCATACACTTAGAAAACTGCTAGCTGTTCATGCTCGATCTAATTTACTTTCCGTTGAAAAGTAGCACCCCATAAATGTGAAAATATTAATAGCGCAAAAAGAATAGCGTTAAAAATACTGATTAAATGACATACACTGATAAACGATTCTACATAAAACTACTTAAAAACTAAATCAGATTACTGCCTGCTAAAGTTGTGTTTCTTAAGCATTTGTTTTAAGAATAAAGTAGGGTCGGTTGTCCAGTAGATTGTTGTACCATCCTTTGTATACATAGCCACTGGTTCGATGCCACTTTTGACTTTAACTAAAACATATCAAGTGTGTTTTACGAGGCTTAATGCGGTTTCCACCTATTGCTGGTAAAACAGTCGTCAGGTAAGCAAAAGACCCTTGACGTTAATAGCCAATAAAATTCATCAGTAAGTACAAAACGGTTTACAACATATCCACAGCGCTCGGGCAATGTATGGACATACAATACGTAGACATCATGCAAATCAACTGAATGCAACCTGAGTTATGTACGTATGATAAACTCTCTTGATAAAGATTCATTTAGAAACTTGTTTCTGTGAGTTTATCAAGAAAGTGAGATAATTCATCGTTTTTTATTAATAGTCATCCCTGTGCCAATGTGATAAATTTTTAGAAATATAATAAAGTAGGACAAAATGGAACAGAATAATCATCACAAGGAGCATGATGTGTTAACCAATGCAAAGAGTATATAAGGGTAATCATGACTTATAATTAGTATAAACCGATAGTGCTCGTAATCAGCTCATAGTATTGTAATAATAATAATAGGCACCAGGCGATATATGTAATATTTAAACATTACATGTCATTTTTTACTTTTTCAGAAACGCTAAAACAATGGAATTGTCAACTATCAGAATCTCCAAAACTGAAATAGTTGGATTTAAATTTCCCAGTAGATGATGGAAGATTTGTGATTAGTAGATAGTCTTATAAGCTTCATATATTAGATGATAAAAGTAAAAGATGGTTCTGCAAATTTGAGCACAAACACGACCAAACACTCGTTTAAGGCAATGTTGTCTGAAGGACTATGGTATATTTGCTATCAAGTTGGCTTATATTATAGTATTTACAATTATTTTGTTAAATTGTCAATCACCTCAAACTACCAATACTGTACTGTTATGCATTAAGAAAGAAAATTCCTATATAAAGTTGAGGATTTAAGCATCTATAACAAGAACGAACAAAAAAATAAAAGCTATAATAATTTCCACAATACAACGTCGTTGTATCAGTAATGAGCGTAAATGCTGGTTATAATGTGAAAATATTTCCTTTTATCGAATATGCAAAAGTCCAATTAAGGTGCGTTTAATTGTTTCACGTAGTATCACTCCAAATACAGCAATGGTACATGTTATTGGATCATTCACCATGGACTAGAATCTCTCCTGTGTATGAGACATGTAAAAAATTATAAACCTTATAAAATAAAGTGGTAATTTTCCGTCAGCATTTGAAAAGGAATTTAGTTGTGAAATGTTTAAGTCAGACAAATGAACGCTACATAAGTTGTTTCTTCATTGAACGTATCCTACGTAACACAGCTAGAGAAAGTTAATATTGAACGTGGCCCAGGTATCACGAGAAGAGAAACATTAACCGCCTTACCTTGCAATTATCCCGGGGAAGTTTGAAAACAAGACACACTGGTCAAATGTTCCAAAGTTCTCAACACTATTTGATAACACAGCACAGTTAGGTATTAGTGACACTTTGGTAAGGTAAGTATCTGTAAGATGTTGGTAATTAGTAACAGATGTCCAGGTGTATTCCACCTGCCCATGTATAGCCAGGTAAAACTGCCGTCTAAGCGAGTCCACTCTTCTTTACTCCAGGCCTCTGTTCAACAAATGCTCTGCGGCCCTTGGCTGCTCGCTCGATAAATATTGGACGACAGAGCTTTCTGCAACTGCTGTGTCTTGAATAAGGAATCTGGCCTGGGCGCGATGACGTCCCTCTAGTTACCCCCTCACTCTACTGCGGTAATCTGGTAACGGGCTCCCTCCACAAACCAGCCCCCTATTGATCGACGGGGCGAGAACGCGAGAAGAGTAAACGACAGTCCACAGAGTTAAGTAGCGGTTTCCTCAGGCCACAGCGAGCATTTCACATATCACATCGAACACTGCTTTCCTCTCTTACGATAGCTACATACATAGAGTGACGCAAGATATCTTGTGCAATATTGGAAGCCCGTTTTGCTTACTTGTTTTTTTTTTTCTTCTTTTTTTTTTTCTTTTTTCTTAGAGCCTATTGAATTTCATACCTGCAGGAAGTAAATGAAACAAGCTTCTGACTCGATGATATGTTCTGGCATCTTTATAAATGGAAAATAATAATCTATGTGGATCATTGAACCTATTGAGTGGTTACGGAGGATCGGTTACACAATTACCTGTTTGACCCAGCTCAAAGAAAGAGATCATTTTAAAAACTGCAGCCAGTTCTGTAGGTCATCTAACCTCGTTATTGTTTCCATTAGAATTTTAAGCGGTTAAGCCTCATTAAAGCATACAAATTGAAAAAAGTGCATTTCACCGATTTCAGCATATCAATAAAGGAAAGCCCTTAAAGCAAATTTTAACCTTATAAAAAGGACAAAAAATTAATCCGCGTAGAGCGTTATCTCAGTTGGAGAAAGCAGTCATTGCATAAATGGTTTCCGCGTTTCTTTTTGATAATTGCTTTTTCCCCTCTCTGTCGATTGGGGACCGTGACAGTGAAGGCTAGAAGATCACTATGATGTGTAATATTTGGGAGATGTTCAAATACTTCATAGCATCTGTATTGCATCCCTTCAAACAAATGGGAAAACGGATTGAGCTATCTCCTGTGTGTCTATTGCCCCACTGATGATGGGGGAGAAACAATGTGTTTGTCACAAAGTGTATCTACAATTTAAAAGGCCTGAGTAAACGTTGATTAGTGTGTGAATTGACTAGATTCCGGATTGGCGGCTTACCTTAATTGGTGCGGCGTTACGACACGTTAATAACCTAACTGATACAGACTGGTGTATAGATTGAGACTACAAGAACACCTTTCCCTGTAATTATTGACACCTGGCTTTTCACTTCTGACGATCCTTTCTATACTAACAACATCAATTGGTACTGTCTTCTCACTCCCTTGATAACAACACAACAGATAACTAAATTATCCAAATTCGAACGTAACTGTATTTATTGGTTAACAATTTTATTGATAACAATTATAAATAGTAACAAACTTTAATGCACAAAAAAATCGCATTTCGTACTTTTGTTTAGTCCAGATTTGGATCCACGCCAATATGTCACAGGACCTGCATGCGTATTAAGAAACATGCAAATGTAAAATAGCGTTAGTGAAACCAAACAACTCTTGTTATTAGCTAGTTTGTTCTCTTAAGAAAGCGAATAGAGTGAGAGAGTTGTCACCTTTATCCCAAGTTATTGAATAGGCTTTCCACCAAATTAAAAACACAAACAAACAACAACAAAAAGCTGACGCAAGGTACCAGGTTGTCAACCTCTGTAGTATAATATTTGTAGTAATAAATGTCTGGAATTAAAACAAAATTTCACAAAAAATGGCGAGCGTTTCGGGACTTTAATTTTTGTATGCTTTTGTTCAGGACAAACCGGTCCTCGATATTTTTGTTTGACTGCAATGTTGAATATTATGATCATTTAAACATTCGTACGATGATAAAATATTTAGTAAATCTTTTAACTTGAACTATTGTAGGTTGATTTACAATGTTTTCATAGATATACTATTTGAAAGAGAAATGCTCCTGTGCGAAATTTCAATCAATACCTATACATCAGTTTTTAAATATATTGTCTTATTTACTAATATATTTGGTATAATTTCACTTAATTTGAAGGCCCCATTTTTTTAAGAATTGCAGGTTTCTTTTGTAAGTTTTGAGTCAGAATCAAAGGCTATGTGTTAAGTGATAATGCGACAATGTAACGATTGTTCGATCCAATACATCAGAAGCTGTGAGAAGTCTTTTGTATTTGAAGGAGAGATATTTGCAGAAGTGTGAACGCCATATGGGAGTGCTCACAACATTCCGAACTTCAATTTTCACAGCAACTCGATACTGTGTGACAATGATTTGACGAAACCGGCAAAAAAAACATTAGAACCTGTCAAATGTAAATAAACTTTTTCCATTCCTATTTTGAAATGATGCAATTGAAGTTATATTACATATTATTTTTAAATATTTAAAACCAGCCATAGATCTGAACTGGTCACATATATTAGTTTGCGAGAAGGAGTGATGTAGTAAAAGCCGGATTGAAGGAATGCGTAGAAAATTATTTTTTAAAAATTTAAAATAACATGCAGAATCATTCAATAAAATTAAGTATTCTTCGTTTGCAATTAAATTATTATGTTGTAATTTATAGACAATTTATCAGCTGAACTATACAGTCTTTTGCATATCCTATAAGTATTGAGAATGTTTGAGACAGACAATATTATGGATTTCCCAGTCGATATTTCTGTAAAACACTATGTCAAATGAGTTATGAAGTATCCTTTGTTTGAAATTTATATATTATGTTGTAATTAATATACAATTTATCAGCAGAATTATACAGTTTTATCGACATCGTATGATGTTTATGCATATTCCAAAAGAAACAAATATACAGGCCATTACTTAACAATCGGAAATCCTTCAATTATGCGAACTGCCATTAGACCGTACACTATTCTTGTCTTGACAGGCTGCAATAAGTTTGACAAATCAAGGAAAGTGGTGGCGGTTTTATACCCCAATTGTCGACTAAGGCATTAGCTTTGATTTGTAATTACCTTTGTACACAAGTAACATCCACAACTGATTCCAAGCTACAGAGTCACTTCATGAATTATATATAACATAATGTGTTTTACTTTGGAGAACTACGTCCTGACTTGATTGACTAATTCATCATAGTTGGTCGAAAAACGTTTAACGTAAAATGTATTCCAAAAAGAAAGCTGGAAAGAGTAGTCGCCGATATCGTGGTGTAGACTGTATTCTGAAACACATTCCTGGTAAATTTATACAGGCAATGTCATACATGTAAACGTCTCTTTTTTGCAATTTTTTTTACAGTATACAATGTTATGGTAATAAGGAAATATTGAGAATGTTAGGGACAGACAGCATTTCCCAGGCGAAATTTCAGCCAACCACAATGTCAAATGAACTTACTTATCTTAAAGATGTACACAACCGTCATTTGAACTTTCTTTATAAAACATAGCGACAAACTCGGCGTTGTAACCTTGAGGCCAGCAGGGATGTTGTTATTACGATAGATAGGGCATAATCAACGACAACCCTGACGACTTAACCTAACATACATTTGTTTTTATGGCGTAAAAGGTGCGGTGTTGTCGCTCAAGTAAGCTTAACTTATAAGTATTTGACACCCTTAAATTAAAACCAGGTATTAAAGCTTGACTTTCTCCTCTTAAAAACTTTATTTTGAAAAACTTTGGTTGTTGCTCTGTTAATCAAGGAGCTATTGGGAACTTTGCATTATAGGTGGCAATGTCTGTTTAAATCAATACGGTTGTTGCCAAGTACGATTATATCAAATCCAACAACACTTTTCACGGACAGTTTGTGGTTTGGCAGCACGGTTTCTCGCCTCCGAACCAAAAGAGTCACCATTTGTAATTGAGCTCTGTAATCCTGATTTAATTCATTCGGGCACGTTTTAGGGCGTATGGGGAACTTCTGGCATGGTTTCCATTCCTCACACCAAAGCTGGAAAGAGTAAAATCAACAACCAGAAAATTGGGTCGAGCTTATCTTATTGAGGTACGCAATATAATTGTTCAACAGACTATATGTACAGTAGGCCTATATGTATATCTGCGTTTATCAGAAACAAAAAAGACTATGTAAATACATTTGTCCGAATCAGGAAAAGATTTGTGTTTATCTCTGTGTAAATCATGTTATAAAATCATTTGGCTGGAATGGGAGGAGGATTTAAGCATACAAGTCAATGGCTATTCATATAGATTTATCTACACAGTACATATATAGACAGTTAAACTGGCTCGATATACTCACTTACCCCAGTGTGGGAATTCAGAAATAAGTTCGCGGAACAAAGATTTTCCTATTTTATATAACTATATACATTATACTACCACTGTTTTCCTTGTGTTTAGCGCATGCATTTGGTCTGTTTTAAATGATGAGCGTATGTTTTGTTTTATTATTAAAATAACACAAACATGGGAAAAGCTATATGTCCACCCCATAAAGATAAGCTTTGGTTTCTATGTATACGGTTTATAGTGCTATATTGTCAATAAAGGACTTCACACAGTACAATCAGATAACCGTGCAAAATTTGTGTTTTTGTCCCAAACGCTTTGTCAAAACCTTAAATGATTTTTTTTTATTGATTTTCTTTTTTACTTATGTATATATATGTTTAAATGCTACTTTTATTATCACAATTACTTGCCACGCTTATAACATTAACTGTATATTAAAATGGGGATAGATCAAGCCCAATTGGGTTTTAATCCCGCCTCACAAGTTATACAAAACTGTAAATTTGGTATCAAATTTTAATTGGTGAATAAATTCAATTCAATTCAATTAAAGTTTTCGGAGATCGGTACAATCAAAATGTGAAAGAATCGTGAATCACTAGTATTTTTCTAGCTTTTGTAGTTCAGTTATTTCTTAAACTAAACTACAGAAACAAAGCATACAATAAAATCTCCGAGTTATGCCTATTGACAGAGATTCTAATGGCGTGTACTGGTTTCTATCTTGGGAGTAAACTTGATTTGTGAAGAATCGACGAATCACATGACAGACCTGTACAATTGTTTGTAGAAATTTGTGCCTACATTCGATCGATTTAACTCCTCTTCAGATGACATGTTGAATTAATTCCTACTTTTGAACATCCTTCTTCAGGAGTAACTTTTTCTAAAATATGTCTTTCCACATACAGATTTTTCACGTACTATTGTTTAAATAACGAAAAGAAAAAGCTCGATGCTGGTCTCCATTTGAAGGAAAAGAACAAAAAGTGATGTTTATTCGCCTCATCTGGCGTCTGTTTTGTTTTTATTGACTCTCTGTTTTTCTCTTAGATTTTGTTTGACATGAGATTAGCCGCCAAGATCAACTTAATGACGATAATTACACGAGCTTAGTCACGAAGAATATGTTAGAATATCATGTCCCTGTCCGATTTAACTTCACAAACTTCCTGTCTGGCTGTCCCTGTTTTTCGAGTGTTTTTGATTGATATATTGTCACAGCCTATAATGTAATGATTTGTTCGTGATAGAATCTGCTAGCGTACAATTCTTGATCTTTTCCTCATCCGAGAAGCAGTTCATATGGATAGATTACATCATTAACCACGACTATTCCCGTGTGGGAATTCGCTCAATGGTTCTATTCGTTCAGAAGAGCCGTGACCTTGATGCTGTTGATTTCGTGAAAGGTTCTGCCTGAGCAAATGCTAACGGGCCAATTATCGTCTATACGCAATGAGCACAGGGGCTATCGACAACTGTCGTCGGAGGGTTTTAAAGTCGATCTGATATTGTCTTGCTTGATTGACGAGGCCTGCACTTTCAATAGCTTTAACTAAAACATGGTAAATTCGCAAGAAGTATTTAAAACAACTGTAAAACTACATGTCATGCATAATGGCTATTGAAATTTAGTTATATTTACAACAAAGCTTCAATAAATCAAATGTATATTCATTTATAAGGAGGATATTACAACGTGAAGTGCGAATACTAGAAATCTTCTTTTTTTTAAAGACACGGGAAGAGTTGAGGGGATTAATCTTTGAACAATTATTGAGAGCATGATAATGTTTTTATTAACTTTAATGTACTCGACGTGATTATTTTCATTGTCCATAACGTTGTAAATCATCCAATAGCATGTCTTCATATAAGCGTTATAATAGTTATATGCTGTAGATATGTGTCTAATTTATATGTATATATGTATACAAGGCCATTTAAAACTGTAAATATAGCACCTCCAGGTTACCGTCCCAGTCAGTAATGAGCAAATACTGTCGTCCAAACCCTTATACCAAAAAAAACGTGTCCTAAAGTTTGTCGATCACGAAAATAAAAATCATACTGTGTGGTTAAGATCCCGCTTTTAAGATGGTTTGTCATCAAACATACAAAAAAATATTACAATCTATCATAAACAATCTCAATGGAATGCCCTGCTTGGTAACCGAAGATAATATTTTGCGATTTAGAAGTTTCCCCAAAGTCCTAACCCTAGGTCTCCCCTAAATCGCCACTGATGGTTTATCAACAGACACGCCACTACGGAAATCTGCAAATTCAAAATGACATCATACAGACATAGAACATTCACACACTAGGACCTGCATGAAATCGTTATACAGTATGTTGCTAAATTGTTGCTAACACTCCTAAAACAAAGTAATGTTATTGAAAACAGGCGACTAACAACATTTTGATAGGAGCATCTGTTATTTCTCTGTACATCTAATCACAGGTGCACGAGAATACCTTGCATATTTAATCTGTAAAAGCCGGAGTGTATCTGGCTGCACACGCCACTCTCGATGTCAATGCCATTGCTTCCTAACCACATCCAAGAAGACGAAAGCCTGTAATGACGACAACAGCAATGCACGGGGAAATCTTAAGCTGGTAATATACTTAAACACTATTCCACGGCTTTAGCGTCAAACGACTTCTATTTAAATAAGGTTATTTAACTCTGGGGAATCCTTAGTTTTGAAGCACACGATACCCGGAGATGTGTAAAGGGATCCGACAAGAGATAGCACACAAAACTCTTCGACGGTCTGGATTACCTCACAACAAGCTGATTCTATCCAGAGACACTCTCCAGTTTCAGTTCTTAGGCAGATGTTTTTTCTGTACCAATATAAACTTAATGACCTCCACCTTTCAGATGCGTTACTTCAAACTTTCAACAAAATCCCAAAACCTAAATGATCGTTCATGACTTTTATATCGCCGAATATTGTACTTCTTATTTTAATTGGTTACATAACTGTTTTCTAACTTCTTGCAATTGATGTTTTAGTTTTGCAAATGTAAGACAACACACATATACATACTTTATATGTCATAATGTTACATAAAAAGGCAGTAAATGTTTGCGTGTAATGAAACGTGCTCTCGTTAACGATTAAAGCAAACAAATATGGTGAATGTTGGGTGTGCTGTTTAACACGATTTCAGTTATCAAATAAACATTCTGATTACGAATTACACGTGACGGTTTGAGTGTGTTTGTTGTGTGTGATGTTCATCAGAGGATCTGTCATGACTGGCAGGTTTAATGAAGTCCGTGCTGGACACTGGCCACCAGCATGTCAGACCAGTTGATCACGACCGATTAAGGTAGTGGCTGTGATGCTTAAGGAAGACATATAGGTAAGCTCAAGTAAGGTGAAACTGCGTGCTGGCTTAACGCTTACTGTCAACACTTACTGGACAAATTTCGGTTCCGTTTTGATAATGCCTAGCAAAGTCATGGGTGTCTGTTCGCAACGGACAGGTCATCTGTTAAATATCATGGTAAGTTCTGTTTTATCGATAGAAAAACAGCTCCATTATAATTATGCTAAAAGGCAAAGCACGCGAAAGAAGTTCTATTTCATCTCGTGGACGCTTTCATTTTATTCCAGGTATGCTTTATATTGTACAGAATGATACATTATACATTGTAGAGTATGATACATGATACATTGTAGAGAATGATACATGATATATAGAGAATGATACATGATGCATTGTACAGTATGATACATGATACATTGTAGAGAAAGATACACGATATATAGAGAATGATACATTGTAGAGAATGGTACATTATAGAGAAAGTTTTATGCACAGCGGTTAGATTTGGGGTTTTAAATATTTTATCTATTTTGTGTCTAAAACATCGTCCAAGATATTGCTGGTAGCGCTCATTACTGGCAGTATTCAGCGCCCTTAAAAACTTCAATTAACTTCATTTTAATACAAATTTTTCACAGGTTTGTAAATGATTAAGATCAAATCTGATGATGACGTTGAAGTTGATGAGATGACTTCCCTATGGGTCCTCCTCTTCGCATTTATTACTCTATCGCTGAAGAATGTATACTTTACATAAACGCATCTATCTGAAATGAAAAAAATATACCTGTTGTCTTTCTCAAACATTCTTTACCATTTAAATGTCACGAGAGTCCACACTCAGACCTGTAAGCTTTGATAGCGCACGTTTGAATGGAATGAGAACGACGAATTCTTGTACATACGAATATATCCTAGAAACGATGATTGAACGCTGGAAACAATTCTCCGGTGAATCGCCAGACGACTCACACAACATGTAACTAAACATCGACTGTTTGCAACTGATCGAATGGGATAAGAAACGGATATTCATTTATTTACAGTTATTTAGCTTTCGACTCTTGTCTTCCTCTGTTCGATATGTGACAATGTCGTCACGTAAGGACTCAACCAGAGAAAATACAAAACAATTTTTTTTATATCTCCGACGAAACCCATCCGCGTGCCAAGTTTGGTTAAGCATGTCTCAACCCTCGTCACAATCTGTATCCAATTCCCGACAACTCCACAGTAACATGTTGTTTTATTTTTTCAAAACGAGGCTTTTACGCGTCATTGCAAATATTCGTCAATCAGTGTGTATCGATCAGTCATACGTTCTAATTCAGTCGACCAACTAAATGCCGTCCTAGTCACAAGTCACGTGATCGAATCTGATTCTTTCCCGTGGTTTGACTGAGCTTAGCTAAACAACAGAAACGCATATTGATCTTTACGTGGTAACACTGCCAAAATGCGGAAACTGTTTTTGGAAATTATATGGGCTATTTGTTCGCTTATTTTCTAGTATGCTCAGTAAAATCGCCAGCTCGGGAACTGCAACACGAGCCTGGGGAATTCCCTCTCTTCAGACTGAACTATTCAGGGGATTTTAACACCTATGGCGGAAGTTAAGAAACCCCTGCCAGGAGCACTCGTTTAACCTGGTCACACAATACAATATATTTCCTATTATTATCACAGTTATAATAAGTTTTCAAACTGCACGAAATAGCCATGTATTGTGTTATTCTGTATGTAATCATTAAATTTCAACACCACTTTAACCACGTTCTTAATATTTTCGGAATCTGTCCAAAATTGTCGCATGACCTACATTATAACTAACTATAAGCAACGCGCACATTTTCAAAAGCCGCATATCTATTTAAACATCGCTTCCATATACAGCATGCATACGTCCATACGGTGGCTAAAAGACGAACTGAAAGGTAGCTTAATGAAGTAAATAGAATTATTGTATTCAGTTACCAGCTCAATCAAGTTTTCACTATCTGCCTTTCTCAATCCTATTCCCCGGAGCTATTGTAAAATTGGCACTTTATAATACTTGCGATAATTTACAAAATACAGTTCTAGTTATATATTCATTAGGTAACTAACTTGGTTCTGTCTGATTTGCTTAAAGTGATGAGCAAAGTATGCACGGGCTGACCGCTTGGCCAATAGGTTTATATTTCCTGATCAGTTGTGTTTTAATATCTGAGCTTCCGTTTATTGAGGATTACAACAGTTTTATCCAGAAGCCTTTGTGTGTTAAATGATAAGCGAACAAACAAGAAGATATAAATTCCTTCGTGTCTTTGGAGCGGGGCAATGCTCACTCATTCTTAAGCGTATTTTTTTTTTCTAACTGGACACAGTTTCCGACAGGATTTAAAACGAAATCTCTACATATTTGATAAAAATTAGTAAAAACAAAATAGGTCAAAGTAAGCACCGTCGGTTCTCACACATTATCTCTGTGGTGGCAAATAAGGAACGAAGTTAATCATTGATAATATCAGTCTTATAGTGGTTTGTTATCTCTATACCTACCGCGCAGTTTGATTATTCACCTGGAAAAATCAACACAGGTACTATTGAAATAAGTCGTAAAAATCTAGGAATTGATATTTCCCTTATTCGGCAGACAGTGTTGATATAGTTAATTAATACCAAGGTATTCACATGTTTTAGTTCACTCTCCAGATAAGAGGAACAACGCAGACCAAATCCATAAACAACAACAACGGTTCATTTTTAGATTCTCGGTTTGAGGCTGTTTGTTTGTTCGTTTGTTTGTTTGTTTGTTTGTTTGTTTGTTTGTTTGTTTGTTTGTTTGCTTGCTTACTTACTTACTTACTTACTTACTTACTTACTTACTTACTTACTTGCTTGCTTGCTTGCTTGCTTGCTTGCTTGTTTGTTTGTTTGTTTGTTTGTTTGTTTGTTTGTTTGTTTGTTTGTTT
>JAQQZZ010085518.1:0-35188 GCA_030265115.1 Mopalia vespertina
ATGAATTCATTATCTTTCTTCGGAGTTGTTACTATACTTTACTATGTTAAACTCCTCAGTGGTAGTCATAATATTAGAAGCTTTCAATTCATTTTAATATTTTAAAGGGATTGTCATTCCTAAGATGTTAACTTTCGTCACTGATTGTTTTATCAAGGTAATTATAAACTGATTTCTAGATAACATCTTGTTGTTTGATCCCACAGCCTCAGTCAGTCACTAACCCAGTATTTGTGGACTGGGCCATCTACAGGCTGTTTGTGTGGGTGACTGATGAACATCACTTGATGAGGATATACGTAATGGCGACACGTTGGACAATTCCACTATAATAACCATCTATTTTATCTGTATATCTAGGCCACTGTTACACATCTTAAGGCTAAACAACTCTCTAGCTTAAAATGTATTACCTTTCGAAGGTTTGCCATATTTCCAATGATCCCATTTTGGATACATGAAAACCCATCAGGGCTTTTACTGGATGAAACCGGGATTTTCATATTAGTCCTGATGTCATTTCTAACAGCTTATTCACTTAAGGCAGGAATAAATGAAGGTCTGGCTCTAATCATGTTGATTTAAGCATTCATCAATGTTATTCCCCACTCACTAAGTAATTAGATTTTGATGGGATTTGCCAGAAAGCAAACACACTTTTCACAGCTTTCCTCATTCATAATTTCCCAGCGAACACAACCTTAGCCTGGAGCAGTGCAGTGTGATCTGTAAACAATATCCAATTCCTGTTTTATGAGATCCAAATTTTCCACTTCTTGATGAGGTAGAAGTATGCTAGATTCATTATTATAATCTTATCTAATAATCCAGCCTTTTGTCAGCAAGGGTTATAATGAATGGGTGTTTTGGTTCCATTTGGAAATACTTTGCCAAATTGGTTTTCTGGTATTTAATATGTTCCCTAGTCCGGACTAACACGTTTTCGAAATTGATGAAAACTTCTCATTCAGTGTTTAAAGCCCAGAGCACAGTATGCGATGTTTTGTCGCTTATGTTAGTTCCACTGATGGTGAACAAATTTTGTTGCTGATTGACACACACTATACCATCCTTAGCCATGAAAAAACTAATAACAGCTAAGGATTATCCCCTTTTGTCAATAGGGCTGTATGGTAAAAGTTCTTTCTGGTTGACTAATCTAAGGAAGAGTTTAATGTGGGGGTTTCAAGTAATGACAACAGGGTGATGTCCCTTTATGAAATAACATCGCTTTACGACAATCCACGTCTTTTAACATGGTCATTGTTGGCAATATTGCAAGTTTATAAGTTCTGAATAAAACCCTATGAATTTCATTTTCCAATAGCTTGAAATCTTATTTTTTGCAAAGGTACATTGTAACAATTTAAAAGCTACATTTTTCTGAAAACTGACAACTACATTGAGTTCTTGGGTTGATATGACTCTGAAGGTTATGGTTGTGGGTTGATCAGACTCTGAAGATCATGTGTTTGATTTGCATGCAGGTCTATGTACCTCTTACAATTTTCTGGACTAGTTTATCTGTTTCCTCCTTATTGTTGTACAAACCTTGTCTGGAAACACAAGAGTAAATTTTTTTAGTTTGATTTCAGAATCATTCTGTCTTTTGATCCCAAAATCATATTGTATTAAGCATATTATCATTTCTTTTATTTATGTAAAAGGCATGTTATCATTTCTGTCATCGCATGTCTTTTACAGACATTTTCCCTCAACATGATGTCCTTTCTTTATATATACTTTACAATCAAAAGCATTTTGATACATGTGTTTTGAAAGCACATCATTTGATGAATCTATTTCTGAAGCATATTGCCATTGGATTGATTTATTTGAGATGTGTGTGGGTTTTTTTTTTTATATTTTTAGGTTCATCACATAGGTTTTTTTTTTAAATTTCACAAATATTTTAGTAACTTGAATGTACAGCCCTTGATTCAACATTGTCACTTCAGCTGGAATCACCCTGCTATATGTAGCCAGGGGAAGTTTTTTTTTGTTGCCAAACCAATGTTTGGGAACATTATATTGACCCTTTTAAAATAAGGACTGGTAAGGCTTTTTTTTTTCAAATTTATCGCAGCATTTAGAAAATCTCCATTTGTAAAAAAAAAAAGAGGCGTTAAAGGAAAATCAGCTGATGTCTCTGTTTATTAGAGAGGCCGGTCTGCCAGGCTTCATCAAACCGGCTCCAAATAAATAGATCTCTCCCAGGGATGAGGGAATTATCATTGCCATTCACACATGTAGCTTTTTGAAAAGATCAATACTGTCATTACTACATTAGTGTGTGATTTTTTTACTGCCAGTGGATTAAGTGAGGCATACCGACTAAATTTGGTGGACCAGGCTATTGACATGTATATTTTAGTGTAGGGTCAGATAGCAGGCATTATTTTTTTCTCAAAATTTTGCATAACCGATCTACAGTTCGCGTGAATTTAAACCCACGTAACCCATCGTTCGGTTACGTGAAAAGAATTTGTGTGAATGCTCGTTCTCGTGTATAGGTTACGTAAATATACAGTGTATATATGCTATAAATGTACCATGATATACCTCATGAATGGTTATAACTGGCACCAATCCTTGTTTAAAGATTTTAATCAAATATCATTCACAAATAATTTCTATATTACTAGAAGACCAAACCGTGAATGCTCTGCGAGTGGGTTAAACAAGGTGCGACTGTCATAATATAGTGTTGTTGTTGTAGCAGAAGCATGTGGTAATTAGCTGTCTGAGTGTTTTCATCCAGACAAAGACTTAATCCGGTCATTATCAGGGCAAATCAAGGCACATGGGGTGCAGTTAATGTTAACTTTTTACAAAGTTATCCAAATAAGGCCTGTTAGGTTTCGTTTATTGTGAACACTCTCAACAACATGAGCTAAGATATAGCTAAAGAAGACCATAGAGCCTATCAGTGCTTTTGATTGGCTGTTATGACAGGGCCAGCCAACCAGCCCTAGGTATTCTATTTATCGATCTCGGTTTCACTTGTAGTTATTAAACAAATTTGGAGTTTTTTTTCCTCAAATTTATGTCATAAGTGAAACAAAAAATGGTTCATAATTAAATAAACTTAGATTATGGTTAAGCAACATATGAGTATCTTTTTGTAGCTACATGCAGCTTGTGTAATACATGTACATACACTGTTAACATCATGTAAATGGGCTTATATGTAGCTTGCAGCTTGTGTAATACATACACTGTTAACATCATGTAAATGGGCTTACATGTACATGTAGCTTGCAGCTTGTGTAATACATACACCGTTAACATCATGTAAATGGGCTTACATGTAGCTTGCAGCTTGTGTAATACATACACTGTTAACATCATGTAAATGGGCTTACATGTAGTTTCCATGAACTGTGACTGTTCGCATGAATTTTCGTTTGCGTAACTTCCACGTATAAACCTGAACGACCATTCGCGTGAAAAAATAAGGCCTGAGAAAATCTATCAGTTTCATGCAACACATGTAAACAACACTCCATTTATATGAAAACATCATTAATAATTACTTTATTATGTAGTTTTATAATGTGTCCAGAATTACTGTAATCTGAAATTTGATAAACCCATTCATCAGCATGATATATAATGTACACGCCGAGTGTGGATGCCTTTATAACATGTTACTGTACATGTAGGTGTTTCATGAACTAGTTAATACTATCAAATGTTTCTTTGGGGAAAATATGTTGATGATTTATTTTTAAAATAAGCTGTAAATTTTATCAATTATTTTCCTGAGGTTTTCAACAATTTGGTCAATAATCTCTAATCACTTGCCTCTTTTTATCTCTGTGTTGAGTTTTGGAGTTTTTGAAAAACAAACAAAAATTCAAACTACTGATGATAAGTGGATATTAAGAAGAGTGATTAGAGGCCAGCCAACATTGTGCGATGTTATTTTCTCCACAAGCCACTTTCACTGGAACATTACATGTAATTACCCTTTTACAATAGGCACTCCTATAGCTTTTTCTGCCCATCAATGACAATAAATTGCCCATTTGTACAAGGAGAGCAGCCACGGTGTTCTGTCAGCAGATTTCTCTCGGAGTAGCCACCTTAGATAATAGAGTATTTGATCTGTCATGTACTGTTTCTACCAGTAAGAGTATGAATACCCTATTGGGGGAAATGTGGGGTTAATCTGTCATGTACTGTTTCTACCAGTAAGAGTATGAATACCCTATTGGGGGTAAAGGTGGGGTTGATCTGTCGTGTACCTGTTTTTTTACCAGTAAGAGTATGAATACCCTATTGGGGGTTAATCTGCCGTACTGTTTCTACCAGTAATAGTATGAATACCCTATTGGGGTTAAAGGTGGGTATGAAAACCTTATTAATATCGGGGTAATTTAAGGTAGGGGTGGATCTGTCATGTACCTGTTTCTACCAGTTAGAGTATGAATACCTTATTGGGGGTAAAGACAGGGTTAATCTCGCATGAACCTGTTTTTACCAGTAAGGATATGAATACCTTATAAATATTGGGGTAAATTAAGGTAGGGGTGGATCTGTCATGTACATGTACCTGTTTCTACCAATAAGAGTAGGAATACCTTATTGGGGATAAATGTGGGGTTTAATCTCTCATGAACCTGTTTCTACCAGTAAGGTATGAATACCTTATTGTAGTAATTTAAGGTAGGGGTGGATCTGTCGTGTACCTTTTTCTTCCAGTAAGAGTGTGAATACCTTATTGGAGGAAAGGTGGGGGTTAATCTCTCATAAGGTATTCATACTCTTACTGGTAAAAACAGGTTTAAGGTACGGGTCAATCTGTTGTGTACCTGTTTCTACCAGTAAGAGTATGAATACCTTATTGAGGTAAACGTGGGGTTAATCTGTCAGGTACCTGTTTCTACCAGTAACAGTATGAATACCATATTGGGGTAAAGATGGGGGTTGATCTGGCATGCAGCCAACCTGTTTCTACTAGTAACAGTATGAATACTTATAAAAGTGGGGTTTGCATATGAGATAAGGGCCTACGATTGACAATAACCAATCAAAATGGACTGTGAGTAATATGGTAAATTACAAATTACTGATGAAATTTAATTTGATTTTAGAACATTGAAGCAAAATATTTTCCCAACCATGGGGTGGTTAGAGCCTAAGAGGGTTCCTGCACCCTGTACATGTAGCTCTCTGAGTTGAGGGGCGCAACATGCAGGTGATTTGTTGTGTTTTAAACTTATTTTGTGTTGTATAGCCGTACATGTCACTGTGTCTTGTCACTATTTGTTGACAATGGTGTTAAGTAGCCCTTTAAAAGGTGATACTTGATCTCATTGCAATTGATAGAATTGAGTTTCATGTCTGGCACAGCTACCACTGATGCATTTCCGCCTTTATAATATGTAAATGTGTTGATTACACTTTAGCGATTGAGGATTCAGTATACTGTCTGCCTCACCTTTATACTAGTAACACATAAAAAAACACCTCTAAGGATCAGTGGAAACTGTTGAGTTTGTTTCTTCATTTTATAGAGTTCTACTTTACAGTTTTCATTTTTTGGGTGATACAGGAATAGTCTTGCCCACCAGAATTGATAGTCTGGCCCATCCCAATTACATCGCATATTGTACAGGGAAGTTGGGTGCTTTGAACTGCATTCAGCGGTATTGATTATTTAAATGTATCTCAATTGATTGATTTCTAAAGCCTGCCATAAATTGCTTAAAATTACAGTATTTGTCTTAATGTGGTCTAATAAAATGAACACAGTTAAAAAATATTTAATTTTTATTTAACTCCTACATCTTATTTTTTTTTTTTTTTTAATCTTCTAAATCCACTTTGAAGTTCTATATCTCCAGTTTTTGTCTTCATAACCTGAACTTGAAGCCTGAAGAGGAAATCGGCCGTTTATCCTAGGTCATTTGTAACACCATTAGTTTTTATTGTAACTTTATGAAGCTGTTTGGTTTGATAAAAAGGGAAATTAAACTATTTTTGTTTTCTCCAAGTTCCTCTGTCCTCTCATTTTATATTCGGCTGGCACGCTAGTTGTAGGCTTCTAATCTTCTGCAATGTGAATCTTGAAGGTTTCATTCTTTATCTTTAAGCAAAGGTTATTTTTAAGCCATTTTGTGAACTCAATACACTTGGCTATTCCAGCTTTTTTATCTGCAAAAAAAAATGTACACCATCTACAACAGAATCCTTTGTTTCCGCCAATAAGTTTAGCATAGTACAAGAGTAATGTAACGCCGGAAACCCAGATGGATTCTCTTTTTCTATATGTACATGAATCCAATAAACCAGATGGATTCTCCATGTTACTATTCACATGAATCCCATAAACCAGATGGATTCTCCATTTCACTATGTACATGAATCCAATAAACCAGATAGATTCTCCATTTCACTATGTACATGAATCCAATAAACCAGATGGATTCTCCATTTCACTATGTACATGAATCCAATAAATCAGATGGATTCTCCATTTCACTATGTACATAAATCCAATAAACCAGATGGATTCTCCATTTCACTATGTACATGAATCCAATAAACCAGATGGATTCTCCATGTTACTATTCATATGAATCCAATAAACCAGATGGCTTCTCCATTTCACTATGTACATGAATCCAATAAATCAGATGGCTTCTCCATTTCACTATGTACATGAATCCAATAAACCAGATGGCTTCTCCATTTCACTATGTACATGAATCCAATAAACCAGATTGTCACCAGGATACTGTTACTTATATTCCGTTAATGTTCTTTGTTGGTCATCTTGCCTATCACACACATGGTTTGAATTGCATATCTCTAGAATGAATAAAGCAATTCAAATTTGGATTTGTGACTATACATTCTACTGATTTGTGTTTTTTATTTATTTTATCTCATAACCTATACATCCTATATGTCACAGTGTTATATACTAAAAAGCTATTGCCACTAGTAATACAAAAACCTTATTTTCATTTCATTAGTGTTTAGATAGTGGTTTTCAGAGTTAGCTGCAGTGTGGCTCTGTAACTGTATATTGTTTAATAGATGTATTAGTGAGTTAGGAGAGATATTATTACCAACCCTTTATACAGGATGTTATTGTTTGCCAGCTTAATGCTTATCACTGGCATGCAGTTGTGACACTTGGTCAGGCCGAGGAAATTAAAGTTCCGCAGCCCGCCCTGTAGCCACTGGTATTATATAGGAGTAATTGTTCCTAGTTAGAATGGGCTGGGTTATCTGTGGACCATATACAGGGATTAGGTGGCACTCTGAAATCTCCCCTAATCTGATATACAGCACAACCTATGTAATAACTCATCTAGTATACAGTCTCTGAATGAACACTAACTCCCTCAGCCACATCATAACCGGCTTACTTTAATATTCATCAATATACCCCAAACTCTGACATTTACCACAGATACCCATTACAATCATACGCTTAGACAACATGGCTGCTCCATACAACCTACATGTAGTCAGACAGAGATTTCCGTTAAAAAAAGTCTCCTTCACAAAAAACGTGTATTGATGTACATGTACATTACTTTATGAGCAAGTATGCTTTTTGGTGCTTAAAAAGAGTTTTATTTTCCGATCTCTAATTACCGATCATAATGACTAGTTCCACACCATGATTCTACTTCTGCCCACAGCTATAAAGCTAACAGAATCTCCCAGGTTCTGAACCTATAGCCATATTTTACTATCGCTGTATGTTAAAATATATTGTGAATGTCTCTACCTACTATCAAACCCACCAAGACCTCTGTCTTACAAGGCCAGCTCTCTACCGACTTTTTTACTTTTCTGACTAAATGCTGTGTTATATATTCTGCAACATTAATGATTTCTTTTCCTCGGTTTATGGAATATTTTCATCTATGCTGTAGATTGTACATACGACTTTTACGTGTAATTTTGTCTTTTGCGGGTCGTGTTTAGCTGTTAATCATGCAATGATTAAATGTTTTGCAAAAAAAAAATCCCAAGCTTTTTTTCCAAGACTCATGGCATAAGATTTAGTGACGACTGAAAGTGCTACTATGACAGTTATCGATTTAATAAATTCCATTGGGACACTCTTGTGTAACCATATCTTGTATGTACATCAGACTGCATCAGTTACATGCTGCCTTAATATGTCACATAGTTCTCTCCCTTGGTATATTGGCTGCTGGCCTGCTCTGTATCAGTTAGCAGTCTGAAGAGTGGATACATGCTCTGGTCAAATAACACAGGATAGATCCATCAAGTAGAACCTTCAATCTTGGGTCCCAGGAGGACAGGGAAAATGAGGAATTGTCTACCCTGAGTAGACACATTAAAAGCCCCTGCCCCTGAGAGGGTCTTGATTTCATGAGAATAATAGCAGCCTCAAACACATCTCGCCTGTTATTAATGCTGATTGGCATGTCTCTGACTGACACTGATCACTTACTGGAACCCCCTACATGACAGCCAATCAAATCCCATCGTGACTTTTAATACATTATTCTTTGGTAAATTCACAATTGACTTATCATGCAAATGACAAATTTGTTGAATTATTTAGGAAATGCTCTGTGCCTGAATTTAATCAGTTAGTTGACTGGATTTGATTATTAAATATTATCATCATGTATTCTGTAATAGTATTAAGCTAAATTAAAGATATTGCACATTCAATAAAAAGCTTTATTTTCATGATTTTGCAAAGACAAATAATTCATTGATTTAACATTGATTTTGTTATTATCAGGCTGATGGACCAGTTTGTTATGAAATACTAAATGCTGAACGCTTTTAGCAGATAGTTAACAGAGTTCGCAATTATACATGTAGGTGCACTGGAGCACCCAGATTTCACCTTGTACATCCAATATTAAAATATGGATGCCGTGCACCCAACAAATTATACTAACGAAAATGTATTTTCTACCGTTTACGTTAGAGTCATTGATCACTTGTCTGACATTTTAACAGGAAATAAGTTTATCATATAAGGTAAACATTTCTGTGAGATTATGTTCATTTTTTTTAATAGGTAGTCAATCAATTACCTTTAGATTTGCTGATTTGTCATATGTTTGCTTGATACTAAACATATTGTCAATAAAAACTATGCACCCTACACATTTCGTGAGCACCCAATTTAAAATTGAGGTTGGACAGTACATGTATGCACCCCATTCTACAAATTCTACCCATACATGTACACAGCTACATGTATAAATACAGCCAGAACGTATAAATGTGCAAGGGAGACAACTCTTGTTGGACTGCCTGATCTTTTGTGTACAATGTGTCCTTTTCAAACAGCCTTCATAAAATTGTTGATGATAGATTCCAGCAATGAGGATAATAACTTACTATTTATAATACATGTAGTCATTTTCACACTCCAAATGGGATTCACAAGATGTCAGTTCAATGTTTATATTTTTTTAGAACTATTATCATCTTATTAATTTGATATTCAGTGACTTCATTTTAAAATTCTTTGAGAAAATTACAAAGTCACAGGTTGGATGACAGAAAGTCACATTTGTCCTTGTGCTCCTGGAATATGAGGCCAGATCAACCAGATTTGTTACTGGTGTCTTTAGGTGGTATTTTGTCTTACTTGACTCCACATGTATATGTTTCTTGCAGTTATTCCCTAGCCTGACTGTGTCTTGTTTGCTTGTGGTCCTCTGGCTATGGGCAGTTTCTTTGAAGAGTAGCAATGCTGTCTTAACTTAGCACTGGAGGAAAATTAACTTTCCAACACAATGGAAACGCTTCACATTTTATTTGTGCTAGTGTCAATTATTGTTGGAATACACTGCCATCATATAAGTGAAATACAGTGTAAAACACCAATCAATCAATTAAATTTTCTTGTTATGGTTAATAATCAGTGATAGTAAGATGGTTTGCTGTATGTACTGTAACCTTCTTGTATGTACATTAGGTTAACACAGGGGTGCAGGACAGCTATAATACTTAAATATGGCATAAAATCCCAAACCAAACTACAATCTTTAAAGAAGTCAATAATTTTTGTGTCTTTTAGAAAGTGAACATTAACAGTATTCTCATTATTTTGGGATAACACTTTTTAAGTTTGAACCGATTCCAGTTCAGAACATTTTGCAGGTTGAAACCCTTCCAGGAATGGAACCCATGACCCTCAGAGTTAGGCACCGAATCACCAGCAGTAAATGAAGGCTGAGTGGTCTAAGTGGCCTGCATTTACTGCTGGCGATTCGGTGCCTAACTCTGAGGATCGTGGGTTCATTTTCCGGACCGGTTTCAACCTGCAAAATTGGAATTGGTTCAAACTAAGAAAGTGTTATAACAAAATAATAAAAAAATACTACCATCTTTAAAGTAAATTACTCACAAACTTGGCAACAAAGTTACGCATATGTTTTTTTATAAAGTGTAATATACAGGTATGTGTCTACAGTATGTGAATGAGCATTGTTAAACTAAAAATAAATCATACTTGTAACTTCTTCAAAGTTATTTAAGTATGTACAGTCATGCTGGTTAACCTGTGGACTCTGGTTTTATTGGGTGTAGGAATCTTATTCCTACAGTTTGTTAAATGTACTTAAAATTACCTGTAGTCACCTGTAAACTAAAGTGGACAATTACTTTAAAATGACCCTGAATGAGCAGACCATTATTTAGAGTCTGTACTATTACACAGAACTAACTGTGGAGACAGTCTGTTAAATTGGGGCTATTTACCTGAGTATAATGACCATACATTTATAACACAATGTACCTGACTGTGCATACAAAATCAACAGGTCTGCCTGCAGTGACTCTGTAGCCTGCCTGCCATTGTAACAGCTCTCTGAGGGGGAGGGATTTAGGAGAGAGAGTTATTCTCTATGCTTGAGAGCCCTCTCCACTGGCATACTTGTGAGGCCCTAAATTTGCCACAAATCTTTTCTTCCTCAAAGTAAACACTGACAAGGCCTGAAATGCTCAAATATAGAAACTGTGTGCTGGAAGCTGTCGTCAGTGGAGGGCTATGTCAGGTCTGTGTCAATATTAAGGAGAAGGTGTTGTTCATGTGAGACTTGACTCAGTGGTCTGGCATGACATGTCTTCCTTCCTCGAGATCATCCTAGCCAGTACAGGTAACACAAAGCCTACCTGGAATCATTAACCTACCTTATTCTGTGGTTTCCTGTCTCTGAGGTGTTCCAGTTGAAGTAACACTGGACTGTGATTAAAAAATGATGGATGTTACTACAAAGTACCTGCTTTTCCATATTCTGTTTGTGTCTGTGTAGTGTAACATTTATGACTGAGTGAGACTCTGGAAGTGTAGAGTGGAAACACTGGGAATGGAAAACTCTGTGTACTTTGAAAACAATATCCTTCAATGAACTCTATGCGACATACTTTACCAGAACTTTAACTGATGATCAGAAATAGATCAATTTGTGTGAAATTGATCTATTATATGTCCATAAGTTATAAAGGGACCACAATTTGTGTGATAGGGAATACAGGTGAATTCAAAGCAGTTTGGTGTTTTTGGTGTCCTTAAATTGTTGATGTAAAACCTGGCAGTCATTAGGATATCAAGCCTTATATCCGTACAACCACTACTCTTGGTGTTAACAAAAAGAAGGTAATGAATCAGTTCAATTTTTTTTTTATACTTTTTGTCTAATTCCAGTAATTTATTCCACTTTAAAAGTGAATTTTCAGTTCTGTTTTCTCTTTCATGTTTTGTTTAACTGTACATGATACTGAGAATTGAAACTGAAAGTATTGTGCACATGGGAAGCTGATGAATTAGGAGTTTGGTTTGTATGATGATAATGGATGTTTCTGGATCTCCAGTAAACAGTTGTCTCCTCACATGTGTTTAATTGCCTGATAATGAGGATCTGGTGGTGGAGTGCTCATTTCTTTATGGCTTGTTCTCATTTGTCCAGTGTCACTTTGCACACTTTGCAGTGACTGGTTTATCCCATGTTTTGGTACAGTGACTGGTTTATCCCATGCCTGGTTACAGTAACTTGGTTATCCCATGTCTAGGTACAGTGACTGGTTTATCCCATGTCTGGGTACAGTGACTGGTGTATCCTATGCCTGGGTACAGTGGCTGGTTTATCCCATGTCTGGGTACAGTGACTGATTTATCCTGTCTGGGTACAGTGACTGGTTTATCCCATGTCTGGGTACAGTGACTGGTTCATCCTATGTCTGGGTACAGTGACTGGTTTATCCCATGTCTTGGTACAGTGACCGGTTTATCCCATGTCTGGGTACAGTGACCGGTTTATCCCATGTCTGGGTACAGTGACTGGTTTATCCCATGTCTGGGTACAGTGACTGGTTTATCCCATACATGGGTACAGAGACTGGGTTATCCCATGTCTAGGTACAGTGACTGGTTTATCCCGTGTCTGAGTACAATGACTGGTTTATCCTATGCCTGGGTACAGTGATTGGTTTATCCTATGCCTGGGTACAGTGACTGGGTTATCCTATGCCTGGGTACAGTGACTGGGTTATCCCATACTTGGGTACAGTGACTGGGTTATCCCATGTCTAGGTACAGAGACTGGGTTATCCCATGTCTAGGTACAGTGACCAGTTTATCCCATGTCTGGGTACAGTGACCGGTTTATCCCATGTCTGGGTACAGTGACTGGTTTATCCCATGTCTTGATACAGTGACTGGTTTATCCCATACTTGGGAACAGTGACTGGGTTATCCCATGTCTAGGTACAGAGACTGGGTTATCCCATGTCTAGGTACAGTGACTGGTTTATCTCGTGTCTGGGTACAATGACTGGTCTATCCTATGCCTGGGTACAGTGATTGGTTTATCTTATGCCTGGGTACAGTGACTGGTTTATCCCATGTCTGGGTACAGTGACTGGGTTATCCCATGTCTTAGTACAGTGACTGGTTCATCCCATACTTGGGTACAGTGACTGAGTTATCCCATGTCTAGGTACAGTGACTGGGTTATCCCATGTCTAGGTACAGTGACTGGTTTATCATGTCTGGGTACAGTGACTGGTTTATCCCATGTCTTGGTACAGTCATTGGTTTGTTCCATGTCATGCCCTATGAGTGAAGAAGTCTTGGATACCCATATGTTAATTAATCATATAATAACTCGTTATTAAGCTTCCATGGATATTTGCATGGTAAATCAATAAGCACTTAGGATACATGTGTTTGCTGGTGTCGGGTCAATTAGATGAATGTTTAAATCACAGAACAACAATGTGTTCTGATCAATATGGTTACTCCTTGGGTATAGCAAAGGTGTGGGAAAAGTGTCATGTGGATTTAGTACATGTACATATCAAAATTCCATTGTACAATTGGGAATGAATATTGGAAAGCAATCCTGTAATATTCTTGTGTAGATGATTTATATTGACTTTCTTTAAATCGTGCATTTAGGTCCAGATGTTAACTGTTTCCATTCAAGAAAATATAAATGTTTATTATTTGACACAGGATGATGACTGGTAGGCACAGAATCTCTGTACTGTAACTCCCTTTCTCTGCACTGCCTTTATTCACTCCTTGGACATTTGCATAGTTCCGTTTGAGTGCCCAAATGTAGAAAATAAATAAAAAATGTTAGGAATTATTTATATTGGGAAAAACTACAAGTGCACATTATACTCTCATAGAAGCATATAGCGCTTCAAGAGTGCAATGTTTTGGCCAATACAAATATATTGTACATTAATTTGACAGTACCGTAAAGTTTGACCATGTGAAGGTGGGCCTTTTAATGGATTTCTTGGACACCAGTTTGCTTACCTAACAGTACATTTCTTGCTGGCCATACATGTACATGAACATGTATAATGCATTGTAGTAGTAAGCTTTTAAACCAGGTGACATTTAAAATTCTTTAGGGTTCCACCGCCACACCCTGCACCAATTCACCTTGTATACCTCTAGAATGGTTGGGATTAAGAGCTTATATTTGTAGACAATACCTGTGCAGACTGTATGCCTAACGAGAAACTTTGTCCTAATCCCACAGGTGTCCTTAACTCACCTGTCAATGCTCTGTAAAGTTTAACGCTAACTCCCCATCTTCCCTGACCTTTCTCTGTCCTGCTCTGCAAACACAGCTTATTTTCACTCAGAGTATGCCACTTCTTGATGTATGTCAGTGATAACTTACCTGACATTTGGTATGTACTAGTGGCGTTAAATCAGCAAATATACCAATTTTTGAACCACATTGACATCCATCATTCTGGTTGCTCAAATTAATGTAAGTTGTGCCAAAGCTTAAGTCAGAAACTTTGCACCCCAGTTTAGAGAAGGTCACTTCAAGAAGCCATGAGTTGACACAGTGTTTCCATTAAATTTTACATTAGAAAGACAAGGGAAATGTCCAATGAGACACCCTGCTTCTGAAAAAAATTGATTGGTTTTAGTTACATGTAGGCACCCACTTGTCAATTAATGCTGACTACTTGTCTTGAGGGAAGGTTCCTGATGCCGTGGTGCTTTCTGTCCTCCATGTTTGCTTTAATACATGAATTATTCCACCTATGATTCTCTTGTTTAATTTTTTGTCAGTGTTGTTTGTGAAGGGTTTGATATTGGCATCACCTGGCATTTTGTCTTTATGATTTGAGTAAAAAGAAACTTTACTTGTGTCGTGTGTAAATCCTTAAGCAACTGAACAAATCCTTGTCAAAATTAGTTTTAAGAAACAATTTAACTTATTTCTGTTTTGGTAAAATCATGTTCTACTGTAGTATATTTCAACCAGGGCTCAAGACTTGTCTTTGTTATCTTTTACAAGTCACTACAAATTCTGGTTTGAGTTACACTTTATTAATCCAGGCTTACATGTTGGAGTGAAATTTCAATTCACCTCTTTGGTGTGGCAATAAAAATACACACTACTTTTATAGGAGACCAGCTATAACATCCTGTTGACTTTGGTGGCAAATGGACAGGTGTTACAGCCGTGTTTCACCATAGAATTAAAATCTCTTCACACAATAATAAAAAGTGTTTTATATTAAACATAAAATAAAGTCCTTCATTTTGAGATTAGGAGACTTTATAAAAGAATATGTGTTGAACATACATGTTAGCTTATAGAAGAAAATTTATTTTCTGTTTGCCATGAATGAACAAACCTCAATCAGTCGTTTGGTGCTGTGATATTTTATTTCGCGTGTCTTTGTTTTCTGTTACCATGCTACTGGTTCAAGTACTTAAGCAGGTTGTAGAAAGAATTGATCTCTGATGTGAGTCAAGAGGAATAACTCTGACATCTACACTGTATGTAGATGACAGGGGTTGTCTTCCCTTGCTTGGCTTCATCAGCATTTGTTTAAGATTGAACCATAATCTAGTCATTTAGTATGTACAATAAATTTATGCAAACAAATTCTGCCTTTCTTTGTTTTGTTTTTTTTAAAAATTTAATAAATATGATTTTTTAAAAAATATAAAATACACATTGTATTTATAGCATCCAATTAAATGTATTAAACGTAAATTCAAATTACATGTATTCTGCAGTTGATGATTTTGATCCAAACTTCCAAAAGTTAATAATGGACAATTCTATGTCCATAAATAAGCAGAAAGTTGAAGAAATTTAATTATCAACATACAGTATCTCCACTGTACCAGAGACTTCCCAAATGTGATGGTTAACAGTCCCCATTCATTGTCTGTACGACTAAACAATTATACCTAATCACATTTCTGATGCTTAATGACTTGTAGGATAATCTTGGACTGAATACTTGCCAGGATAGTTTGACAATTCCTACCATATAGCCCAAGTGTATGTCACTTTTTATTATTGTTTTGGTAGAGGTTAGTGGTCAAAATTATATACAGTTCGTGTTCGATTTATCCCTAAATATGACTCAAATATATCTGTTTCTATTTGAAGGGTCTTGGGTTCTTGGAAAGTTTTTATAATATATATGCTACATATACTGGAGATATTCATAGATAAATACACCTGTACATGTCACTTTATATAAATTTGTGATGGTTGGCTGCCTCTGATTGGAGGGAGCTTAATGTTGCCATGGCCTTGTTGCTCTCTAAACTAATGGGCAACACGATATTGATCTGTTGTGACTTGTGGCATCTAATTCAGTGCTGTCAATTTAAATACATGGGTTGGTTTGTTCAAAAGATAAGCCAGGCTTAAATTCATAACGTCACAAAGAAACTCAACTCGAGTCAACTGTGACGTGACGTCAAACAACACTGGTTGAAAGTTAATACAGCTTGGCCCCTGGTACTATTGTAGCATGCATTATATTGTGTCTTCCTAGTAGAGCTGAAAACGGGACTGATTTTCAATTAACCGAGTACCTTTTTGTGGTATTCAAATACTATTCGAGTACACCTTATGTACATGTATCTATGCCGCTTGGTCAAACATGTACATATAGCCAGATATTTGTGTATACATATTACTGTACAATTCCAACTAAGTCAGCAGCCTCATCTGTCTTTAAACAAGGCCAATATTTCCAACTGAGAATCACGTGACTGCAGCGTCTGGGGATTGTCTTCAAATTCCACAACTCTGACACCTCAATAACTTAATGTTTGTGCTATTTTATTGATAGTCTCAAACCGATGTCCTTTTGTTATGTTGTATCTATTGCTTAATAAAGATACAATTTCTGCATAACACATGCAAATATTTATTCTGAAATATGCCGTAACCCCCGTTTTTGCGTTATTCACGGAAAATTATGAACAACGCTATTTTCAAAAAAATAGTAACAATGTTAACCTAAGTATTATTTATTTTTGAGGAGCAGAACTTAATGATTACAATCTATAATATATACTGGATTGTTAACGCTTATTTATTACTGTGTTTTCAATGTGTCTGCTTGACAGTTGTACTTTGCTCCTGTGTGTAGTAAAAGTCTTCATTCTGATTTTTTATGAATAGAATACACGGTAAATCTGTCTATGAACTGTCTCCCTGACTGATGCCTCATCCGCATCCGGGGTTTTATTCTGGCGCTTACTGCCCATAGCCATTGTCTCAGTCGGCTGTATGCTAATCATGTATAAGGTTGAACAAAAACATTTTTCCTCGCAGATTATCATTATTCGGCTGTGAATTATAATAATTCAGAAAAATCTGCTATTAAAAAAAAGCAGATCATTTGTTTAAAAGAAAGATTTAGTAGCGCTAAGTTTTTTCTGCCATGGCGACGCATGACAGCATGGCACAAGACATACATGTATAAGCCCCATGTGACTTCGTTTCTTAAAGAAAAAGACTGTGTGAAAGATAAAAAAAAACATTTTACAGCTTAAAAGGAAACCAATTTGAAACTTAGTAAAACACAGATTTCTCTGCAAATAATTTACCCAGCGCTTTACACATGACTGGCATAATTAAGGGGTCATGTCAAATTTTTGGTTATTTCGATATGGGGGACTCGATTAACCATTTCAGCACAACTGTGTAGTATCTTTTCTTTGTTTGTTGCCAGTGGCATAAAAATGATCTCCTTCACCCATTGGACTGGTATATGTATGCTTATAAGTGAAATAACCTTAAGCACAAAGTAAAACCCCAGTCAAACAAACAACCCCAGGTAAATGTGTTCCCTTCAAACTATATTTTTTACACACAAAAGGTGCATTTGATACAAACAATTATTTCTTCCATCACCAAGTAACATTTGATTGACAAGTCTGATGAGCACAAATGTTCTTATTAAAACTGATTAACAATTATAACATATCTAAAGAAACTATCTAAGTTTGTGTTAAATTTTGACTGTACATTTAGATAGACTATAGATATAATTTAAAAGGTCATCACACCTACTGATGGTTGTCCAGAGCATGATGTACACTGTTGCTCTCTGAGCTGAGGGCAACACAAAGATGATTTCTTGTGGGGTGTCTGATTGGAATTTAAAAGGTCATCACACCTACTGGTGGTTGTCCAGAGCATGATGTACACTGTTGCTCTCTGAGCTGAGGGTAACACAAAGATGATTTCTTGTGGGGTGTCTGATTGGAATTTTGCATGCATTGTCTTGTTGCACAATGTGTATAAATTGCTTCCTGTGCTTCACTTAACATCATTTGATGTCCCTGACTTTAAGACTGGTTTCCATTGACTCCATATGGGTGAAGTTTATGGCTCAAAACCCCAATAAATTAAACATTGTTTTTAACTAAAGTCAAACAATGTTGCTCCAGTAAGCTCAGGGCTGGTTTTTATTAGGTTTCCCCTCAATTTACCATCGTAATTAAAGCAGGGCCGACTGATAAATAGACAACCAATCGTCATAAGTGAAATACCCTTGAGTATAATGTTAAAGCCCACTCAAACATGTATAGCAAACCTTTAATTGTAGCTAGCTACCATAGTGAAAGTGGGTATCTGCTGAGACGATTCCTTCATTGAGTAGAATTGATCAGTCCTTATTGGACCCCCATGGCTAGTCTGGTGTGTAACAGATAGAAGAGAGGCTCAGTACATGATAGATTTGAAGCACTGTGACCATTAGCTAGCTCACTACACTTCTTCACGATCAATAATGCATCAGTTGGGAATTGGGTTTTACCAAATTTAACTGGAATCTACTTCAGCTATGTTTAACACAATGATCCTGCAGTGTCTAGCCTACACGTTCACTGTAACATGTCAGGCTAGCTTTTGGCGGTAACATTCTGTTTTGATTAAACAGTCATAATTTACAAAAAATTACATTCCACTATTAAATATATAAACCTACATGGTACTGGTGAATGAGTTTGGGTTACGACAGTACTAGTTCAATAACTTGTACTAAAAGCATCAAACAGCCGTTTCAGTGTTGAGGGCATTCTTCCATCTCCCATGTTATAAGAGATAGGTTGATGTCGCATGTAAGATGTGAACAGTACTGTACGTAAAACAAAATCCTGCATTGTGAAGATAAGATTTTACACAGTAAAAGTGATAAAGCCATGGTAATTCTCAGTCACCAGTTTGATCTGCTTCTTTACTCATTTATTATCAGAAAATCATAGGTTTGTTTTAATTGTGATACCTCTCTGCATAAACTTACTATCTAACTCACTATCTACTTGTCCTTAATATGTTGTGATTTATTTCCTACATATTTTCTGTTACATGATTTTTTTTTATACAAACGTCTAAGTACTTTCTATGCGCAATATAAGAGTTTTATGCTGATAGATCTGACTTTTTTAATCCTTTCCTTAGAGCTGGCATTTTGGCTTTCGTCTAGCAAAGATTCGTTTGAATTCTGACAGTTAGGCAGTTCAGCACAAGAGGCGCACACAGGGCTCGAAAAAATGCAAAGATGATTGGGAACTGCTGTCAGCATGGGTGAAATTGATCGCCTTGCCCACACAAGTGATTTATAATTGTAGATGTGGAAACCACAATTCAAAAGTAGGCTTCCCACAGGGTACAGCATGAGCAAGCACTGCCTGGTAAGTCCTGCTCATCCAGTGGGACAACATGGGTAAATCAACTACAATAACCCATTCATTGAAGTCCTTGTATTTCCAGAAATACTGTTTTAGGAGTCGATACAGCAATAGCATGGATCTCCAAGAGAACAGCTTTGATTTGATTGGCTGCTTCAGTTTTTTCTACCATTAGCACTTCGGAGATTACCTTTACTTTGCCCTTTTTATAAACTTAAATTGATGAAATTGAACACCATGAATAACTCTTCATTCTCTTAAGGCAAAATTGTTTCTGTTCCAATTATTAATCGCCTTTACAGTGGCAATGCCAAATGCCGCCGCGAATTACATGAGGGTTGTATATTATACGTCATTTAAATTTCTCCCTTTGTTTTGCATGTGTGATTTGCGGGCCATTCTATGTGATAATGACCCACAATGTTAATTTTGCCTTCTACATTTTAGAGTTATTTCCCTTGGAAGTACATGTACTCTTGGCTTTAAATTTTTTTTTTAAATTTGAGACATTTGCTTCATCCAACAGTAAAGAGTTACACGTTTGCTTCAGTCCATAAACTGTGTTTCTGGTCCAAAGTCCCCTACATTATTATTTGTTAAAGATCAATAGCTTGATGTATTGTTAAACCTCTACTACATGTACATCATATTCCTGTGATATATAAAGTCGTCAACATTGTATGATGGCACATGGTGATTCTCCATTGTTAATGAAAACTGAGTTGACAATTTCCAGTGCTTTAATAATTATGTTTTCTGGCAGAATGATGCATATGCACCCACGTATAACCCTGTCTCTACATGTAAGACATTCACTAATTGGCACACTCACAGTGCGTTTTGTGATTGTCCTGTTTCGCATTTGTTGCCAGTGGTGTAAAAGGTGAATTATTACACCCGTTGGGCTTGCTCTCGTCTCAAGAGTGAAATAACCTTATTATAAGTACGAAATAAAAACCCGAACTATCTATTCCCTGTAACATATCCATAAATAGGGGATGAGATGAGATTATATGTTCTTGTTTTTTTTATGATTTTCCACGAAATAATGTCCAAGAATCACAAACTAAACTAAGCTCTATGGATTATATTATGAAAAGGATTCAAAAAGCTTCTTAGTTAATTGAATAGTTTGTCAACTCCTGCTTTAGTTGTTAAATTCTTTAATATGTTACAGTGATTTTCTTACTTTTTAACAGAGATGCCTCAAAGGCCATGTTGACTACATGCATTGACCACCTGACTGATGTCCATTTCATTCATGTCAATCATAGAACACTTGTATAATAGTCTGACCACCTGACTTGTCTATTTCACTCATGTCAATCATGGAACAGTCAAACAATTGCCGTCTGCTCCTTTCATTCTGTGATATTGTTTACCTTTTGATAGGATGTTTACACTTTGTTTAATTTAAAATTAATTATAACCAATGTATCCAATATTTGAATTAGGTCAGAGAATATTTAGAGAAGACTGGAATGAGTTGGATGAATTTTGTCATAATGATAGATTGGTATGTAATATATTTAGTTTGTGCTTCATTTTCATCTTGTTTTTTGATTATGCAAAACTCAAGTTGCCATTCAATCAGTAAATGTCCTGTAACCGACCATACATTGTACAAATTTTCAATTTCTTGCCAACTTAAATCTTGAAATTTATTATTTAAAATATATTAGATTGATTAGGTTCTTAGTTATATTAGCAAAAATTTATTTTCAATAATTTTAAAATATAAACTTTTTCCTTTTTTGTTTGATTTTCATTAATGCTTTTAATTCAGACAAGGGGGTGTGGGAAGAGGGAGAGAGAGAGGTGTTATTGAAAATATTTCAACTGACCATTTAAAGTTAACCTGTTAATGTACTAGTACCTGAAATGCACATCAAAATATCAAAGATTTCACATGAAGCCTATATATGTATAGATCTGTTTGTGGCGTTTTCGTTTTACATCTTGTGTTTGTCCTATCATAACATTGGAGGTGGTTTTCTTAACCCATTGGGCTGGCACATCACCATATGACTGAAATAATCTCAAATGTAGCATTAAACCCTAATGAAACAAGGAAACAAATATTTAAAATATCCTTCTCTTTTGAAATAAATATGTATAAACTTAGTGATCTGTGAATTCTTCTGATTATTTTTTCCTGTTTGGGTATCGATTGTGACATTCAAAACCTGTCTTGATTTAATTAAATTTTGTCATGGAATGAATAGTTCTCTGTTCTTTAATTTTTGATTTTGATTTTCTTGGGCCATAAAAAGACTGAGTAAAAGTTGTCTAGCTTGTATGAGTTTGATGTTGATAGAAATGTGGAGCCAGGTTCAACCCCATTGGCTCTTATTACTTCAGATGTGGGGTGATAAGAATTTACCACATGTGTTTCTCGAAATGTGGCAGGCAACTTGGCGGGGTTTGGTGTCAGGTTTCAGTATATACCATGACCCTTATAAGACAAAGATGGTACTAATTCAGTACAGACACCAGTAAGCTCTGCTATTGGCCACAGGCTTCCCCATGTGCCATTTTTAGCTCTCTGCTTGTACCATTAGGCAAAGAGTCGAGGGTGGAGTAACTTCCACCACCATTTACTACGTCTTAAAACACTTTTAACAGTTTCTGTCTTCTTTAATAATGTGGCCAGCCATACCAGGAAAGCCTTTGGTAATGTATTACCTTCATCTCTTAAGCTCTGTTAAATTTCAACAAAAAGTATTTATAAGGAATCCATTTTGTTTTTGCTGGCATGTTTAAACTTTGGCAAAGTTTTGAAGTAATTTCTTAGTCGTAGAACTTCTTAGAATATGTTATGAATGAGACTGTGATTTCAGCTGAAGGCTGTTTGCATGTTCAACCTGTATTTATTTGTCCTACCATGATTAAAGTAAAGGTCATGTAATTAAAAGGAAATTTGACCTGCAGCACATACCATGATGAAGTTAGTTTGAATCAAGCTAAAACTAAAACCTTGCCTCATGCTGCCCATTTATCTCTTGGGTGATTGTTTCGTCTATTGGTCTATAAGCTTACTAGGTTAACAACAAAAAGGCATACCGTTTATGAGCATATTATTTCAGCTTTTTGATTATTTATTATATTTTCGGATTCAAAGTTATTACTGTCAGTCCAGATTGTAATTTGAAACTGGTTTGTGAAGCCAGCTCATTTTCATCTGAAAAAACCCCAATCCAGTCAAGCATGTCATTTGCTAACGGTACATTTGTACAGCACTTTATGTATTAAAAAAAGCAAGATTCATTTTGTATTTATCTTGGGACAGTCTGCCTTTTGTTTTTGATATGTGCTTTAAGCCTCAGGGTATAGATGAATGAGTATGTAGGGCACAGGATGTGAGATTTCCTATGTTTAACACCAGCTATATGTATATATATAGCCTTACTTTTGCATGGACATATTATTCACCAGTTTGCTGGATGACATTTGTATGTGCTTGTTTTTTGGTCAAAAAAATAATATATATTTATATATTACTGTTAAATGACTGACTGGAAGTTACATCTTGCTCCTTATTCTTCATCTGAAGCTAACATCGTTCTACCTGAGCAGTACACCTGGAGTTAATACCTGATCATCATCAGTTTTAGTCTCCATTTAAAGCTATTTCTTCGGTCATCAGCATGGCATGCTGCCTTTCGCTTTCATGAAGTACAAAGCATTTCTACAGGATTGTGTTTGTATATGATACTTTAATGGTTAAAACCCAGTGTTTGTATAGTTTGTCTAAATTGGCTATTGTGGCCTTTATATTGTGTAAAAAAAAAGACAGTTTATAATGGCTTCTCTCCATCTGTCACTCCACCAGCCACCCAACCCTACCGGCGGACCAAGCAGGATGGTCTGGGTGCCTGTCGTTCCACCCAATCAGGGCCAACCAAAGATCGGGGTAAATATCAGCTTTTAAGCAATTTCTTCTTTTTTTCATATCCCTGCTGTTGTCCTCCCTGACCCAAAGGTGTTCTAGCTCCAGATTAGATTTAGTTCTTATTCAAGATTAATGCCTCATGTAAATGAAAGTTAATACACTCTTTAAATAACAAGCTTTGGGTTTGGAGATTGATCGTCAACAATCTTATTAAACGTCACTGGGTATTTATTCCATTATAAAACCTGGTTTGTTGTTGAAGATCTGAATGTCAATTCTGACATCTTTCTTATGACATAGAAGCATAATTTACATCCATCCCTTAGATTAAAACACCTGTTGTTTTTAAAACCCTGTTTAACCTTCATGCATTTGTCTGTAATTTCTAATTCCTTTAGCATTATGTTTGTTTTTTATTAATACACATTATGACTTGCTAACTTTATAAAATGGCAACCTTAACATTGATTAATTCCCTTTTATGTGGCATGAGATGTAGACCTAAATGTACATGTTGTAAATGTACAGGAAACAATTTTTATATTTCGAACATAAGACTAAAAGTATGTCTTCTTGCTCAGTTCTTGTGAAATACATACTAGTAAATAGTGTTAGCTTTGCACAGATAACTTTGGATTTGCTTGTTTATAAATATTGTCTTGTCATAAGTGGGAATTGATAAGAGTTTCTCTGTGTTAAGAATTATGCTAGTTTACTTGTATATTTTCAAGAATTACAGTGGTTTGAACTCCAGGCTTATGGAATATCTGCTATATCGATTAAATAAGTTAACTAAAACATATACATGTACACAACCAAATGTAAAGAAATTCATCTTCTAATTTCAACATGTGTCTACCTCAAGTCTGTTATTGTTGGGTTGTTTTTTTTAGTTTTAACAAAGTACTTTAGGTTATTTCACTCATATGACTGTTCGCGCAGCCACTGAGTCCTGGAAACCACACTCGGCATCAATGGCAACAAAGATAGACACAACAGGACAAGCACAAGACGAAATACAAAGATATGACAGACAGATCGGCTTCATGTTGCTCTGAGAACACAACTGGACGCTCCCTACATCCAAACCACTCAAACATTTAGCAAATGATAAATACATGTATTATTAGTGAAAATGAGTTTTTTCGAAAGTGTAAAGTAGTGTACATATCATGTTGGGAGATTTCTATGTTAACTAATAAACTTTTTTTTTTCAACTTAAAATCTCATCATTTATATGTACATATAGCTGATTTCTTGTGTATTTAGTAAATCAAGTGAAAAAAGCAATAATTAGTTTCTGTTGATATGGAAATTGCAGCTATTAGTTGAGTTTGATGGATGAATACTGCTAAATTGCTTCTCAAAGCTGGTAATTCTGTTGAATTTAATGGAACAAACAGTTGTATTAACTACGTCCTTTTCCTGTGACCTTTTCAGGCGTGAGAAACTGGTCCTGATGTACAGAACTTGAATATCAGGTTAATCTCAGATGAATCATACTGAGCAATGAGACTGTAAATAAAACGTAATGTGAGGAGTTACTTTTCTCATTTACTTTATGAAATAATTACATCTTTAGAACAAAATAGGTAGTTTGATTTCTATAATGAAAAACACTAAATAAATGAACTTTTTAAAATATATAACATGCCAATGATCAGGACTCACTATTAAGTCATCATCCTGGCCAAGCAAGTTTGACTCAATGCCTTCATTGAACTCTTCTTTTCTGAAGAATTTAATAAATGTTATGCACATTCTTTTTAAAAATTAAGCATTTGACTGCAACACTATCTACACCATGTTGACAACGCCATAAAGGTACTTTTTTTTCTTTGACGTCATGAGCCCTGACACATCATGATGTTGATGATTTCCCCCCTTTACTTATTATACCTGAATTGTGTTTGCATGAGTTAACAATAATAGCAGTTTGCTGTGAATCTTCTTTATGGAAAACATCTATGAATATTTTACTGACTTGTTTAAGTAGTAATTTAAAGCGATCCATTTTAAATACATGTTTGACTATTTAGCTTTCTCTTAATTGCCCTACGGAGAGTCCGGTTTCAAGGAACAGTGTGCTGCAATGGCATGGCACTTTCCTGTAACTCGATGCGTACAGGCCCTCTGGATTTCTCATCTCTTCTATGAAATGCACATGTAGGATTTCATCTAAGTCTCTGAAATGATTTGTTTGAGGGGATTGGATCGATGTGCAATTTTACACTTATTGGTTATGTGATGTTTCGTGTTTGTATGCTGCATTTGCTTAATGATTGTTTTCAGGCAAGAAAGAAAGAGAATGCTCTAAGAATTCCTCAGAAAGCAGATTTTATCATTTTGGGAATCAGAATATTGTACCCAATGCCAATTAAATGTTTTTATGACCATATGGTTGGCATTTTACAAATCAAATGAAAATTGCATGCTGTCTAGACAGGAAATTTATATTTTGTGCTGGCACACAGATTGTATATTTTTTCCCAGAGTTGATTCATCTTGATAACTGGTGATAAATAATTGGTTAGTTCATATATAATATACACAAACATGCATTTATATTGAACTAACACTTGGCATTTTGGTTTGCTATAGTATGAAGATCTTGCTTTTACCATAGCCAGCTCTTCCCTCAGCATCCTAACAAAAGGAGAATCCCTACAAATGTCAGTCTATTTTTAAGTTCTATGTATGTATATGGTAGTAGTAGTATAATACTTCATAAAGCATGGGAGCTTACGTTCCATACTGATAAATGGTAGCTGAACAAGTCTTCTGATACAAGCAATGTCAGTTGTTTCATTGTGATTTGTGATATATATATGTAGAAAGTGTTGGGTCTGTAACCCAAAGGTCCCGGGTTCAAATCCCGGTGGAGGCACGCAAATTTTTCTCTCTTCATTTAATCAAAATATGTAGAAGACCTCACTATTGAGTGGACCAAAAATAACCAGAGTTTATTTTTTCTTCGGAGTAGCCATTGTACTGTTTGTTTCTCAGTCAACAACATTTATATTAAGGAATCTGTTCTGACTAAAAGGATTTTATAATTGTATCCTCAAAGTGTGCTTATGGTTATCACTTTATACAAAACATACAATTCATTTTTCCAATACACATTTTTACTTTTCTTTTTGTGGCAGTAGACTCCCATTAAACAGGACAGCTACAGCACATATTTTTATTTCACTTTTACAAATTCAAATATTCAGTACTTATTGATGGTTGCTTTCAACCGGTTTAGAAAGAGGGTTTTTGTTCCTTGGTTTTCACATATCATGTTCTAGGAGTCTCAGCTTGCTTGTCTCTACTTCACCCCAGCCATGTTGACTTGGGGCACAGCATCTGTAAACATCCAGCTCCTGTGCTAAGTTCATCCAGATGGTGCCCCTTGATGTCTGCCAAGGGATGGGTTTGGGCCATTCCTTAGCTCAGGGCTCAATACAGTTACCCCTGGGGAGTGTAGTTATGGCAGGGCAAAATCTCATTTGAAATGTTCAAATGTCTTGCTTAAGCCTCCAGTCTTCAAAATACATTATAGTTGTTTTCTATTTTTTCTCAAGATATCTAGTTTCAAGCTACATTTCACTTGTTTCAATTTCTAAGTCCTACAGGCTATACTTGTTAAATCCAGTTTTAAGATAATGCAGAGAAAAAATAGAAACTGAATTTGATGTAACAGGTTCGTTTATAATGGATAATAAATGTTTCTGGCACAGAGGTCCTTACAGTTTGACAGTTTATTACAGCTGTTTTCTCGTGTTTATTTTTGAGCTCTTGCTAGGAAGTTGAATTCTTGTATTTCCACATGTGGTTTTGAAAGATAAGGCTTGTTTAACTAAAACCTTATAACAGAAGTTCCTTAATTTATTGTCAGGGGCAAAAGGTAATTAGCTGCCTGGGCCCATGGATTAGTAGACAAGCCTAGTCTGTGAGAGTCTGTCATTGGCAGATGTTAAGAAGACTGTGGTGTTTGGTTAATATGTAAACTGAGAACTTACATCAAAATCACCAGGGACTAGTTCTCCACCATATGTGCCTTTCAGCAAGGGATTTAGTTTACACAGCCTGTACACAGTACATTTTACAGGTCTATCAGTGGCATCTTCCTTTTTCCACACATAAAAACCTTTCTGTTAGAACTCCTAAGCCATTATTCAGAAAGCATTATTTCAATTTGCTACAGATAAATACATCTTTCTAACCCTATTGAAAAAGGCATCTCTTTCTTTTCTTTTATTAATTAATAATTATAATGAATTTGTCTTAATCATAAAAACTAGATATCTACATGTAAGTAAGCTTATAACATTTTGGATACAAAATGCAGTGTTGTTTATTTATTAAAATGTAGTCCTTCATTCACATTATTAGCTTGTTGTTTTAGTGTGGATTTGTGAAAATGAGTCAAAGGGCCACAAATGTGTAGTTCTTCCAAAATATTTTAATGTTATCTTAATGTGTGGTCGTTAGGGGCGTGGGTAAATGTAGGTGTCCTGTTCTTTTTATTGAAGTAGGGTCCATTTCAAGAAGGCATTGATTTATGCCACTGACATCCAGGTGCGATGGTTTCCCTTTATACAATGGGATGGCGCACAGTTGAATTAACTTTAAAGCCTGACGTAAAATTACAATCAAACAAACTCTCTGCCTTAAGACAGTATGTCTAAAGCATATTGATGTTTTTGCTCATCCATGAAGGTACATTTATTTCCCAATGGAACAAAATTTTTTACAGTTTAAGGTTGTGTTACTTTAGCTATTTTTGAAGTACCTCACCACCATGTAAGTGAAAGTTAAAATAAGCACAGCGTTCTAAAGCACCAATCAAACAAAAGCCAGCCAAAAGGAGATCAACTGAAGGCTACATAAGATACATGTACATAAGAAATGCTTCACACAATGACCTGACATTTCAATATGAATATATGATAATTGATACCTTTGTGGTGTACTTTTTTGTCTCTCCGTGACATAAATACATAATTCATGGTCTTATAAGTTATGCATCATAGCAATGAGCCAGCTAATGATCTATATGTTACTGTATATATCTAAATAGATCTGAATGACATGTTATTGAACCCTCATTTAAGGGGAAGACCATTATCATATACACACTATAATACATGTACTTCATAGCTAATGCTGACACCTTGGACAGTATGACCTGTCGTAGCTCACACGGCTGTCTTGTGCCAAGGTAATGCCCCACAAGGGAAATCGAGTTGCCATGGAAATGTAGTCATATGGAAGGATAATCAGTTTTCTAGCTCTGATGTGTGAAATAGGTCTGTTAAGCTGCGTGGGGGTTTGTTTTTAGGATCTGAGGGACTTACTCTACCATTGTTCTATCATTGATAAGTCAGAAGAAATATCCATGGTAACAAAGTCTTAAGAAACGATTTGAAGAAAATCATTATAAATGTAGCAGGCGTCTGGCTGAGGCAGCTAGGAATTGAGTCACTGCAGAGATTTTCAATTGAATTGGCTGTTTCCATGGTTACTGGTGAGTTCTGTGAGTAAGAGAGGCTGAGAGCTGTAGATCAATGTCAACTGGGTATGGCAGGACTGATAAACATGTACCTGTCTCTGTTGACCCAAGCTAAAGGCCTGAACGCTCTCCACCCTCACCATCAACCACAGCCTGCTTCCATTCCTCAAACTTTACATGTGAACAGGGATATTTCTTCTCTAACTCATCAGCAACAAACAGCTTTAGCCCATGTTCAGGCAAACCTGCAGAGGTCCGTGACAAATGCCAGCAAGACCACAGCAGTAAGTATGCATAGCCAGTCTGATATGGCCTCCCAGTTTAAGGCTCACAAATGGCTTGTTTATGCTTGAGCTAGAGGCCTACACCCATATGTTAGTTTATAATGCTTTACTTTGTGTAATAATGGTTTATTGCAGGGGCTAGCCAATTGTATATTCTCTGTTTACATCGCAACATGTGGAAGCACTTCATTTAAAAATGTCTGCTCATTGAATATTGGACATGTAGTGTGAATGTAGCTGCATTGATTTCAGCTGCGCGGTTTTGTGATGAACAAAGGCTGCTAGCAATGGCTGCTCCCTCATGATCAGCTGTCTGGCTTTGTCAATTCAGACGCCTAGCCCTTTGTATGATACCCACTGCATCACATGAATGCCCACTACTCTTCTTTAGACTACAATAAGTCATAATGGTTTAAATTATACATTTACTCTGAAAATTCAAATTAATTTATGCCAATGGTCTAAAAGGTCAGATAAATAAAGTTGAAGTTGGACTATAAATCAGCTATGTTTTTTTAATAGATCTACAAATATGTTGACAATTGAATACCAGTAGTATAAAATGTTACTCACGTGACATGTTACTCAAGGACAATAGTTCGTGTTAATTAGTGCACCAATGAAGTTATCACAAAAGTCATCATACAAGTCAGGGGAATACAATAGGAGGACACAGGAAATAAAGCATTTTGGATAATTTGTGCCCCTAAACCAAACAACAGATAATATTTTTTGTTCCTAATAATTGTATGTATTAAATTCTACTCTGCCGTAAGCACAGTATGATCAACTTTAAAATGATCAAATTATAGCCCATGTAAAATTACAGAGAATTTTTTTTTGGAAAATTGGCATATAAATGGAGTAGAATTGTTTTTTTGTCCCCACATTGCAAGAACATCAAGATGGGATAGATAATAAACGATGGTATGGGAGGTTAGAGGAAGTTTCCAGTTGCCTTGTGGCTCTCAGAGTTATCTGGCAACATGAAGTTGATCTTTTTGTGATGTTTTTGTTTTGTGGTAATCTTGTCTTTGTTTGTTGTCAGTGACACCGAGAGTTATTTCCTTCGGATCACAGTTGGTTCATAACACTATCATTTTAGTTTAAAAAAAGCTTAAATACAACATAAGCCATGAGAAAACACATACACAAACTATGATTGGGAGATTACTAAAATAGAAGTTACAAATGTCAGATTTATACAATAAATTAGCATGTAATTGTACTACACACGTTGTAGCTTTTTAAACAAGAATTTGTTTAGCAGATGTGATTTAATATTGCATTACCTGAAATATACAAATGGTCTCATATGGAAAGTACCTGCAAGCCAATGGACAAAGTTCATTACATACACACTGTCTTTATGACCTCCATGTTAAACAGACTGCTGATCTTCTCGAGCAATAGATCCACATTGCCACAAATAAGCTGTATATTGGACATATGCTAAGCCCAAAACAATGCTTCATTTATGACACATGTGTACACAAGTTGATTACATTAACTTTTACTTACATATGTCCAAATGCATGTACATGAAATCTACAACCTGTATATTTGTCCCAATAACCAGGGAAAGCTACAACCTATGTGTATATCACATGCAGGGCCTAATGCAGACAATTGGCAAGCAAAAAAAAAAAAATTCATAGAATATATGTTGCCCCCTTCCCAGATTTCCTTAAAAACCATTCTTGTTAATAGCTGTAATTACTCAAAAGTTAAGAATACAAATGAAAATGTCAAAAAAAATGTTCTTTTCTTTGGCTTGGATAGTAAATGATGGGTGCCCAAACTTGTATCAGGACCTGGTGTGGTACCATATATGAATGAATAGGCAAATACTTGCAGACAGTAGAATATATCAGATTTTATCAACACTGAAAAAAAGGCAAATTGGGGACCAACCATATATTTATAGGCATGAATTCATATTTTTGTATGAGTTGTAACTATATAGCAAAGATGTGTAACGTGTATTGTAGGTTTTTTTTTATTGCATGAATAATGACATCATTTGCAGGCAGAAAACACATTTGTATACACTTTAAGATTAAATTTGTAAGAGTTATAGAGTGCAGTGAGTATGTAAATAAATACATCATAAGGCCCATTGTTCATAAGTTTAGTAGTGTGCATAACACATGTTTAATGAAAAGGTTAGTGTTGTCAATTTCAAGAAAACCTGCATTTGCCATGTGTGAATTAGATGTCCGGAATGAATCACATTTTTCAAAACATTCCACACATATCTTGTGAGACAGAAGGGAAACCCTAGATATTTGCACTGTGCATGAAGCCTTTTACCATAGTCTGTTCCTCAATCATTTTGAAACTGAAAACTGATGTTGAATCTTTATAATAAATAACTTATATTGTCATAAATGTACTAAAAGAGTACCCCCCCAAAAAAAGCTTCCCTCATGGATGGAACTCCTGCTATAAAGCTGTCCATCTGGAAATATAAATCTGTGTGCGTGAAAGTCACTGATGTAAAATTGTAAATTACAAAATCACACTAATTCTAAAGAAGCCTGTGAGAACTATTGTTGGGCCTTGTGGCATTCTGTCACTATAATACCCATTTATGGGGACATGGGTGGTATTTGTATTAGACACACTACCTGACTAGCACAGGTGATATGTGTGTTTGTTAGATATGCTGTCAATTAGTGAGTTAACAGTCAAGTACAAAGCTGGTCAATGACAGGGCAATAAATCCCTCTTATTGACTGCCTGGAGTAGATGAGGGGCCTTTATTGGCAGAAACCAATGGGCACTAGTCCATTATTATGTACAGGATTTGCTTATTCAATCATGCATTGTAATGCATACATTAAATTCAAGCTCAGCTTTTCTTTTGGTATATTGCATTATTATGCAAAAATTTTCTTCTACATATGAGATTTGATTAGCTGATGACATATTTATTACCATTTATTAAGCTTTCAGTTCTTTTTTCTGATGGAGAAAAACAATAAGCAGATATTTTTTGTTTTGTTATTAAGATGAGCATTACGGTTTACACATTTGTGATCATATCTCTTGTGAGTCTTTATGGTTTTGTGATAATCACAAGAGAGACAGATTTGAAGGATAACAACATCTTTGTTACCTGACTTTTGGCTAAGGTTTGATCATGATTGATTGTTTATTCACCAAAATTAACAACATAAAGAAGCAAATTAATAAACAGTTCAGCATTGGCAGGAATAAAGCTTGATGAAGAGCTTGTTCTAACCATGAAGAATATATATTATTATATTAGAGAGCAACGAGCTAATTCATGCATTTTTATGAAAAGGGATTTGATAACCACCAATATATTAAGGTTAAAAAAGTGTGAAAATGTGCACAATGATTAACATTTGGTTCTGTTAGTCTGGCTATTTGCTGTTACAGTAAAATAAGTGAACTACAACTACATGCCTGTTCAACAAGGCAATTTCCTTTCTTTCCGGAAATAAATACTGTTTGAATCACAACTACAATGTCAAATATCAGTCAAGTTACAGTCAACCATTATTGTCTTATAAATTACCACATACCAGTGTATTAAGTTAATAAACTAGTGGAATAGATACTTTTTTTTTTGTTTAAACAATATTTTATTGAAGTTAAGGATTAATGAACAGGCTTAGGCCTTTATTAACATCTCTCCCGAAGACATATTAATACAAATTACTATTATATTTCCTTGTATGTAAATCATCATTCCTTTACATACTTCAGTCTGATTTAACCTAAGTTTTATTATATAATTAATAATTGTGAAAATGTAGAAACAGCATATCCATTATTCGATTGCAATTCTTTTTGAGAAATTTGAGTCCTATTGATATGATCAAAGGAAGGATGTTTTTAAGGTGCTTTAATGTTGCACTCAGTACATAAGCATCACATCATTAACGCAGGACCTAGCTTCCCTGATGGGAAAATTTTATAATAACAAGCATGTGGTTTAACAGATATTTATACTCTCCTTTCATCTCCTGCCTTGTGATGTTATGTCTGCCATGTAATCGATATAAAAAAATATGTAACATGCGTTTACAAGATTGTACTAAATTTAGACATTGCACTTGTTTTGTAATTATACTTTATATCCACATTATGAGTTATATGAGTTGAAAAAGAGTTCCTTGAAATACATTCACTTTAAAGTTAAGCTTTCCCTTTTCTCTGTGTCCTATGTTTTATAATTTTAAGCACACTGCAGATTAAATTTAAAACAGTACGTCATCAGATGTTTTAGGCACATGTATGTATAATCACAAGACAAGTTTATATAAATTTACGTTAAATTTGGATGAAACGTTACATTAATTGCATTACAAAATATAATGGATCACTAAAGTGTAATTCATCTTACAAAATATAAGCTTGAGCAATGTAACATGTAATACATAAAGATAATATGTACATTTACATTTCTTTTATTTAAAATATAACACTATTTTAATTTAATGTTTATACTTTTTGTAAGTACATAATGAAATGGAATGTTTCAAGAGCAGTTGTCTATTCTGTGTTAGAGTTCATGTCCAGACCATGTTTTGTTGTGAGTGCTTGTGACATGTAGACTTGTATATTTGTTATGACACTCCAGTGTGACAGTGAATCATTTCTGTGGTTGAATTTTTGTATACACATTTAAGGCACATATGTTCATGTAGCTTTTGTTATTAGAGGATTAAGTACTGGGTAATTAGCCCCAGGAAGGAAATGGTTCATAATACATACATGTATTAAGGGGAACAAATCAGTACTATGTGATTTCAATAGTGTGTTAATTTGCAAGGAGATATTCATTTGGATTGTGTGTTTTGAAACTTTTGGCAAGTTGTGTAAACCAAACTAAAAAGTGACTGATTCTCAGCTTTTCACACCTAAATCTGCTTAACAACAGGAGGCTTTTTGTTGGATTTATTGCCTCCCATGGTTCCTCCTTTGTGTGTAAGGACAGCCTTGTGTTTTATGATGTTTATCACTGATGTAATAGAGAGGATTTGGTAAGGCTCAGCAGGGCTCTCTGGTGTGGGTAACAAAGCCAGGTCACTCTGAAAGTCCCTTTGTCCACTGACCATTCAAATAGGGTGAGTTGTGACCAACACAGCTGTTATTGAAACTTGCCAAAGGATCTATCAGTTTGTCTCTGGGACTGTTTCAGTGCATGTGTAGTTGCCCACAGTTTGGTCTGCTTACCCTAGGGATCCACCAGGCTTTATAATTGATCAGCACAGTATCTTCTATTGATTAGTAAATTAGGCAGCTGCGAAGAAGGGACCACTATTTGACAGTTTCCTTAGATCAGGCTGTATAATGTTTATGCTGAACTTGATAGGGGACCCACAAGGTGACAGTAAGATGGCTTGCCTGGCTCCAACCCCTTGTTCCCCATCCTTTTCTCTGAAGAACCAGTCTTTCCCTGGGCACTTGCAGGTTAGTATGGGTTAGAAATGTCATTACTGATTTTCCTGATCGCCCTGGCCATGATGGATGAAGGAAAGGCTTGTTACCAAAAGGCTGCAGGCACCAAGTTGAAATTGATGCTAGGCCCAGAATGTGATCTGTCTGTATAGTCGCAGAAAGCTTGGACTGCCAGAGGATTGGTGCTGGTTGAAGCAGCCATCATGAATTATTCATGTTTCCTATAGAGTGTGGAATGTTATACAGAAAGTGGTCAGAGTTATCAATAAAGGCAGTTATGGGCAGGGCTCTTTAGAATATTTTGCTTTATGTCCAATCTCATATTAACTATACCCAACTGATGAGCATTCAGGGTCAGGCAGTAAAAAAAGTTCCACTCAGATATCTGAATCCAGTAAAATTAGTTCTATTTATGCTCCATACATCTGCTTTATATCACGTATATTACCATTTTTTTTGGGGGGTTGATACATTTGCTAGTATGTGTGCATGGGAGTAGGTTATAAGCCAAGCACTTGACCGTGTAATAGGAAGATGCTATAGATAGTCTATAGTAAACCCTTAGCGGAAACTGGCTCTGGTTCCAATGGTATTCTCGCCTAGTGTTTGAGGAGAAG
>JAQQZZ010085519.1:0-18531 GCA_030265115.1 Mopalia vespertina
CTCTGTAGCTCAGTCGGTAGAGTGTTGGGCCTGTAACCCAAAGGTCCCGGGTTCAAATCCCGGTGGAGGCAAGCAAAATTTTCTCTGTTCATTAATTCAATATATATACATATATATATAAAAAGCAAATTTTTCTCTCTTCATTAATTCAAAATATATTTAAAAAAATATTTTGGCGCATTTATATTTCTTCGTAATTATTTCTTTTGACATTTACCAGAAACATGGGTAAGCTTTGAACAATATATTTTCCAAAGCTCTCGATTTTTGTTAAAGCTGCATGCCAATGATTTATTTTTATTGTGTGTATGTGTTTGTGTACTGAACCAGTGAGGATTTATGCCCTAGGTAAGAAGATATTTTGTTCGCAAATATGATATCAATATTAAAAATGTAATTGAACAAAATTAACTCATTCGAGACTTTTGTACATGTACCACATATCCGTCATATTATGTAGTATGTGAGAAATAATGTTCAAGCGACTGCCTTATGCCTTCGCCCTAAAATAAACTCATCCGCCTCAACTGTCCTAAAATTCGCAATACACGGCAGTCGCTTGAACATTATTTCTATTCTATTACCCACAAAATTATTGACTAAATACTGATTGTCATCGATCAATCGGTCTTTAAAAGTTTTTTAACTCAAAGCGTATATCTCCTGTGAATGAAAATATTGGCACAGTGCTATCTGTCTTGTGACACGCGCTCACAACATTCTAATGGGTTGACTCCAAATAGTGAGGGGTTTTGATTGAGTTACATACAGCAGAAAACGCGACCAGAGATACTTTAATGATTTGGTGTGTAATGGTGAAATGTAAAAATGTTATATTACAAAATGTTGTCAATAAAAAATCTGGACAAGAAAACACAAATATAAGACATACTTCCACCCTTGGTAAAAATAGTATTTAAATAGATTCAGTTATACGTCACTGAAATTAACATAGGCCAGACAGTGAACACAATGCATGCAAATCGCAGCTAAACATCATGGCAGTAAGGACAGACAAATATGTACGTGATGGAAGTTCAACAAATAAAAAGATTTTTATCAAAACTCATTTTATTTCTCAGAGACATCGTTTGCCTGAAAAATGAATGAAATTCAATGCTTGGATGAAACTTGAAAAGTTGCCAGGTGCCCTATTCACCAGATGTGTTTATATTTAATGTAACAGGTTAATGCTGAGCGCTTCAAATCAACGCTGGTTTAGAATAACGTTCATATTTTTGTTTGTGGGAGTTCATACATTTCAAATCAGTCGTTGGGACATATTAAAAAACAATGGAGATCTGTGATTGACGTAGACAGTCTGAAAATAAAATTGGATCAGTTTCAGACGCGGAATAACTCAATCAGTTTGAAAAGGTAAGTTCACTGAATTAGTCCATGAATGTAATATTATTGGACTTCTTGAGTACATATCTGTAGGCACATTTGACTGGACTTCTTTTTTTTGTTCAGTTCTGTTTTTTAAATTTAGCAAGTGTATTTGATTTGTCAAAACGCTTTTTTTTTCCATCTGAAAACTTTGATACCCCATTTCATCTGCTTTACTGTGGAATCTCCAAGCCGTTTCCTAGCGAGTAGCTAAATTTTTTTAGCCTGTCTGCCGATGGGTGTAAAAATCGAACTGTCTGACAGGGCAAAGTTTTCGGCTCATCCACGTTTACCGCCAACGTAGCCCATAAGTTTTCATCATCATTCTCAGCCATTAATTATTTTATGTCTTCCAATTTAGTTCATTCATATCCCAAGGCGTGAAATAGCCATCCCTCTGTATGCCGTACATTCTATATTTCGTATGTCCAGAAAGTTAAAAAAACGTATACTTTATGCATTTTGAAATAAATGTACATCCCAACTTGGAACTCCATTTTGTTGGCGTTGGCTTTTTCATAAACAAACAAAATAAATAAACACGTTAACAACCCCCCTATCATGATGGGTGCTTCCGGTGACGCTGAGAATAACCCCGGGAGAACAAAACTGTCGTTTTATTTTAGGACGCTTGGCATTGTGCCAACTCCGGCTGTATGATTTCCGCAAACTCACAGGGGTAATGGAATACCCGATTGAATTCAGTGGCTTCACCAGAAGGTACTTCAGTTAGCTTCTGCTGATGGTTGGTGCTCCCAGAGTTATTGGGCCTGAAGCCGATCTGTTTGTGATGTCGTTGTGTTGCGTTCCTTCACCCTTTGTGTTGGCACGCCGTCTTGTTAGTGAAATAACATTAAGTGAGGCGTTTAACCCCAACCAAACAAGCAAACCAGTTTGCTGCTTAAATGTCAAGCAACATATTATGTTTTAATAGTCTATGTCTTATCTGGTGTCTGTTTATAAATAGTGCCTTATTGACACAATTCTTGTTTGTTAATAAACGTTGCTCTATTGTGGGCATCTCGTATCATAAACCGGTGCTAGTTGCATTATCCCCCCCCCCCCCCCCGCCCCAATCACGTAATCTGTCACAGCAACGGCACCAATTAAAGTATTAATTTCCAAAGCCATCCAACATCTCCTACAACATCAGTAACAAGGTTTAAAAGAGGAACACGCCATTATAACCAGTTTCTAGTATTTATCACTTATTTCTTTTTAAAATATCAAAAGAGGCATCAGTGATACAGATAAAAACAACGCTAAAACAGTGTAGTAAACGGGAGCTTACACATTTGTGTTGTACTTATAGGGATAGCTACTGGTTCTGATAGTAACTTTTAAGCAAAAGATTGGCGATCAATAGTCGGACGGAATTCAATATCCATCCCAAGTTTTATAAAAAATCCATGCCAAAGTTGACATGGACATTTACACAAATATAAATAATAACTCTATAATCAACAGTCGTGGATCCGCTCATAACTAGCCCGTATGACATGGTGACGTGATAATTAAGATTGTAAATCGCAATAGAAAACATAAAAAGAGAGTAATGCATACTGGGTCTAGCAGCCATAGTCTATTCAGGAATCACAATATTGTCAAAATGCGCTACCATTAAGTGAAAATTGAACCTTAAAATCACATACCATAATCCGCCTGTGTACAGGCTATTTCGAACAGGTCAGTGGAATCTAGTTTTACTTCCTCTGCTGGTGTGTAACATTTCGGACAATTACCTGAAAGATAAAGTAATGTATTATTCATGTTTAATTCATTTTTATGACGTTTTTGCATTATTGGTAATTTGTTTACACAATTTTTATTTTCTTTTATAAAAAATATATGTTGGAATAGGCGGTGCCCAGATTAATGGCGGGACGACGAGAAAGAGGTGCCGTAGAACCACCATTCCATCTGCTTAGTTATTTGAAAACTTCTCTTGTAAACAGTCTCCGAAGGGAGCTTCACACTTGATTGAAAAATAGTGTTGTTTTCACTAACTATTAATAAAACTTCGACAAAATATTCCGCAAAGTAAATTATAGTATATAAGAGTATACATATACATTTTTTTCTTCACAAATGAATCAAAATGGCATAGCTATTTCGATTACGAAAGTATAACAGACGAATCACCCTGTTCTAGATAGACTTGATACAATTATAGGAGTAGATTTTAATCTCGAATAGTCATGGGAAACAATACATACATCTCGAGAATTATAAGATAATTCGTTATACTCTGGAGCAATGATCTGTATCTCTTTGGAGGACAGCTTATCGGAAGTAATTTCATCTTCTTGGTTAACAAGAAGACACGCATCATTGTATAAAGTCTGAGAAATCATCCGTTGGTACGTTTAAAATTATGTCAACTATTTTGTGTTTATATATGTATATTTGTGTTTATATATGTATATTTGTTAAGATTGTTTCATATAATTCTATATCGTGTCACATTATTTTCTCATCGATGTTATGATAGAGGGCCTCGGGAAAGGTGAGCAATAGCTGACGGAGTTTCATTTTGTGGTAGTTTACATTCATGACAAAAAGTTATATTTTCATTATTATGATAATTATATTAAATGATATAATGGGATTAAACCACTCTATGCTGTGTAAATGTAGACTAATTTCAAATAGTCTAGGCAATAAGATTGTGACTTCATAGGTTACAAAACACGTCCTTACTATATTATCTTTCTGCAGTACGACGAGTTAGGCCAGCACAACACATTCTGTCTTGAAAGTTTTCAGTGAAATTAAATAAATTGCATGTTGTAGAAAAGTATACGTTTTCATAAACAGTTCAACCCAAAATCACTCGAATAACAATAGTAAAACCAACCCTCAGCACACTTGCAGACACTGCCATCACATAATGTCTGGTAAACGCCACTTTTCTGGTTCGGCCGGTAAAACTGCGTACATGAGACCTCTGTAACGAGAATAATAGAGATACAACTGTATAGAGGAAAATACACGGTGAACAAATTTGGGGCAATTATTTTTTCACATTTGTTCACAACAATATAGACCTGTGGGTTTTGTGCAATGCCACAATGAAGAGCATACCTGTGTTATTTTGCGGAATTAGGTAAATGCAATTTAATCCGTGCTCTTGTCAGTAGGTAGGTAAATACCAAATACGGAAGGACTATCTTTTCTAAGACCCGCTCCCAATATGGCGGACGGGGACAATTACAATCTAATTAAAATCAGATCTCAAAAAGCGTTCCCCGTGTTTTGTCTGTCGCTATAATTGAGATCTAACGCAATCACTCCCCCTACAATGTCGATTGGTTTATTAAATAGACCAAACACAGAGCTGGTTCTCATTTCTGGTTTGTAGAAGCCGAAGATTTCCGCCGACATACCGAAGTTCCCCGACTGCGTATTTTTACATGACCAACGGATAGATGCATACACAATCAACAAACACCATTCTTTTAATAAACTTTGAGTGGAATTCAATTTTCCCCGTTTACATGCGACTTACAACATTAACACAGAAGAAAATCGGACAACTTCTGCTTTACTTGGCTGAATTCGGTGTTTACCATGGCCCCGTGATATCTGTGTTTTTATTGGACAACTCAAACTGTGACCTTTCGTGAACCCCAGTAATTGAACAGTATTAGTAGAGCGATTGCCTTAGATCTCAATATAGCGGCAAACAAAACACGGGGAGTGTTTTTGAGATCCGATTTGAATTAGATTGAGTCTGTGGAGTTCAATCTTTTAAACGAGAAACATTTTGTTTAAGCAATTTAATCCAATAGTGGTCTGAAAATGAATATTACACGTCATGTGAGACATATGACTTAAATAATTATGTTTAATGAATTCATGATGATAAATAACAAAGAGTTGTTTCGCTATTTTCAAGACAACATTTTAAATCGGGGAAAGCTATCTAAAAATTAAGAAATAAAAATAAGACATGCATTTGTTTAAACAGACTGATGGAATATCAATGATATCAGATATGCCCAATTAAACACTTGTGTAACTAGGACAACACTTTACATTCCCTAGACAGTGTACACTCTAGAATTGTACAAACCTCGGTATGTTCCGATAACCCAGCCAAACCCCACCCCGTACACGTGATGGGGCGGATCGCGAACAAGCATGGAGTCCATTACCATATGTGGTTTCATAGTGGCTTGAAATGCACTTGTATTAGTCAGGTTTGGCGGAGTTACCTCAAATGACTTTACATTTAATAAGAACTGCATCCAGCTAATCATGTCCTTCCCAGTAGAGCAAATTGACGCTGCTGGTTGCTCAGGATGGAAACTGCCAAATAAAACAAACAGTTAAAGTTAATGTCAGTGGAATAGCCAGATTTCTAAAATACAGATATCATGCAGTTTGATGTCTGTGCGCTTTTGACCTACGCTTCTCTAAAATATTGAAATATGTAATACACCAGATGCGCCTTATATGCGGGCGTTGGTTGGCTTGGCAATTTTAAACCCAATGCTGTTCTAATGCAGAAAGAGACAACCATTTATTTAGCTGGCAAAAATGTGTTTCTCTTTAGTACTGATGGTGAATGCCGATGACATGATTTTAACTTTTATTGCCCTTTCAAGTTTAATTGTACTTTCTGTAATGGACAGCAATGGAGGAAAATTATTTCCCCCACAGGGGAAAGTTCTTCACATTTTGTGATTCTGTATTTTAATTGAAACTGATAATCAATCGATCAACTTTAATTCTCTCTTAATTTGAAACTTTACAAATATAAATTTGTTACCTGTAATGTTCTAGTGGGAATGGGTGGTAGTTTCCTCGGACAACTCTATATGGGATAGCCAGAGTGCTATTCACATAACGTTTTAAATCGCTCAGAAACACCGTGGAATTCATGTTTAACGGTTTGAGTAGCTTTTCAACTATCAGACTCTCCCAGGTGTCTCCTTCCACCACCTCTGCTATATGTCCAGCTAACATGTACATCCAATTGTTATAGAGAAGCTTGTCTCTAAATCCGAATCGAGCGGGAAGATGAACTAGTCTTCTGAAATGTATAGCAGTGTTCATTTATGCATTTAAAGCGCAAAGTATAAATTATGGCGCGATAACGACCAAAAGGAAAGGTGGGATTTTACAACATATACCATGCAGGTATGTCAGATATGTATATTGATCATAGTCTGTATTTGTTACTTGAAGTACAAACATTGCCCGATTATTTCTTAATTTACGTGATTTACATGCATGTTTGATTGATTAAAGCCACGTTATCCAAATACCAAATAACTTGCTGCCTTCAATTAATTTAGGACAGTTAAAGAAATTGCAACTGTCTGGAATCCCCCTCCCTCACTCAACCCTCCAATCACTCCCAAATGGCAAATAGCTTGGAAAACAAAAAATACAGGACAAAAACTCACTTAACCATCTCCTTTCTCGTTATTGAAACTGGGTATCCTCCGTAAATACCCAAATCCCCTCTATTCAGCCCAGTTCTGTGAGAAAGCAGGTCCTTCAGTGTCGTCAGCTGTGTCCGTGTGTCATCAACAAAACGAAATGTATCTCCTAGTATGGCCTTGACCGGCGTGTCCCACACAGTCCTGAAATAAAATCCATAATGTTGTGACTATGTCGTGTCTTTCCAGGAGGCCATTGGTCATACGTTCTGGTTAAGAGAAACAGGAAGCCGTCGTTGATTACAGATTTCTATCCATCAGTAAAATATGTTCATATAAAAAAATTCTTAACTCATATATATATATATAAGATAGCAAAGTTTGAATACCAAAACATTGCTCGAGTGGATGGTAGAAAGATAATTCACGCAGCATTCGATCGGTTATCTTTTCCAACATAATCTCAAGCAATAGTTATATATATTAAATATTTACACAGTATCAAGCACAAACCCCTTATCACGAATGCTTCCTAAGGGGCTGTGCCAATGAACATGTCAGAGTGCATCTTCCCGAGGCATGGCGGAAAGGAAGATCGTCGACTTAAGCTCCTCTTCCTTTCCTACCCTGCCTTCATAGACGGAAAACCCTGCGTTAATCGGAGTCTACAACAGCTACTTTGGGATGACCTCTCTTTACCCCACCAAATCAAAATGGAGCTTCCGTTCGAATGAAAGAGGCCTTCTGAATACAGGATGCCAACTAGGCTATACATGTAATATACACGCACGATCTTAGTCCCATTAACGTGTCCTGACATCATCACAGACACGTTAATTACAGTAAACGACTTTCTGATTGGCTACTTGTTTCTACAATAGTCCAATTAAACTCTTAATTACGCATTGCGCATTTTGACCCTTGCAATATAAAGATGGTTAGAATGAGACTATATATATCTGCCCCATGTTACATTTGTACGACTAAACATTATAAGACTATGACACATCCATATAATGTTTTTATCAAAATTTTAAAAATAAAAAGTTTGTCCAACTGTGTAAGATTAATACTTCTTACTTACTCTCCAAGCCACACAAACTCGCTATCTTCTTGAAATTTAACGTAACAAAGGCCACCCAAAAACGTTATCCCGCCAGGGTAAAAGTTCAGAGTGTAATAGCAAAAGTGTTATTGCACTAGAGATAAATATAAGACATTGATGACTGAAGGAAATCATCAGTTGTCCTTTAACTTCAACAGCAAACTCAATGGTCTCCAGTGAACAAGATCCTGTTCCAGCTTACTTGGGACCCGTCACAAGGGGATGGGAAGGTTGCAGGCGAAATGTTTAAAATACAAATGATCTCCATATGGCCTGCATACAGTTGAGCTGATTTTCTAATCAACCTTGCTGCTTTCCTACTTTTTTCTTCTCATTTTAAAACAAATATTTATTTCAAGTATTTTAAAGAGCTTATATTACTCCACTTGCAAATATCGTTAAAATCTTAAAAAGTATTTCTTCTTGAATATTTAGTTTTTGGAATAAAGTGTTTAAAATATTTATTAAAAAAATACACATATAAATACAAAAAATTAGCTGGACTGTATCCAAGCCATATGGCGACTATTTTTATTTTAAACGTTTTGTCTGCATAGTTCCCCCGACACTCGAGGCGGGTGGCAAGTTAACGCGAGGTAGATTTGGTTCACGCGAAAGTATAACTCAGCGGCATAAAATGGAACGGAAGTGAATTAAGGCTAGTTGATGTTTTGCTCACAGCATACTGTTATTAATTGGCTTATCAGATAGGTATATTAGCATGTTTCTAGATCTATGTATAATGTATACATGGTAACGTTAGGCCTATGTCTTCTCTCTACTATTTTTGTTCGAGCTATATCCCATAATCGCGTCTTCTTCCGGCTGATAAATACACTAACATGCGAACAGATACAATTCGATTATTCTGCCGACACTTTATTTCGTGAGTCATCACAACTGCTGGAGTTAAATGATGTACCATTACTACTGTTTTTCAGGAGTGGTCAGATTCAATTTAGCAGTACGAAGATCAGGTTTACGTGTGTATAGTTGGACTTAACTGTCAAAACAACTATACAGTCTATATGAATTTACTTGAATAATAACTGTTACATAATTCCTGTCTACCTGTCGCGATCGTGAAGAAGAAGAAAGTAGGAATTGACTGGGTGATAATATAAAATAAGGCGCAATTGTGTTTGTTGTTGTCTCCCACTCAAGCATTCGTATTTCATTGTTACCACTTTATTATTTTTTAATCAACGACCGGAAGGGGACAGGCGGTAAAAGACTCGCTTGAATCAAGGAGACATTCCTGTTGTTGTTGTCAACTTTGTTTTTCCAAAATGAGTGGTCTGGGTAGAGACACGTCACACAATTAACGCCAGATAAGTCAAAAGTTAACGGAGAAAAATAGTACCGAATCAAGTACTTAGTTCCACTACACTATATATATAGGCCCTATCTCCGATAGAGATAATAATTTGAGACAGTAGATGTGTCGAAGGGTGGTTAGGTTGGATATAATAATCTATATGCTAAACATTTCCTTGTGCAGCATGGCGCACTGCTTCGGTAATAGTGTATAGAGCTGTAAAAGCGCTGTACGTGTCAATACTATATATACCATTTAATGTTATATTTGGGTTATTGACATTTTGTATATACAGAATGGATACGAAACCCTACAAAATTTTATAAAGTGTAATTGATTGAGTTATATAGAAGCTAAATATGAAATAGTTAAAATATTGACTGTCTTTAACACTCAGTGATGACAAATATAACCATAAACATACAATATTGCTGATAAATGTTTAAAATTGAAACACAACCATCAGTAGATGTTCGATCGAGCACAGAGTATGCAAGCCTGTCCTCTGTTATTAGATGTTATTACATGTTTGAGATATTCATGTTGATAATGTGGTCTATCATACATCTTAATAGCATGTCTACTCTCATTTAAGTCTATCGCATACATACAGATATTCGTCCGGTTCATGTACAGACTGAAATGAAAAACATACAGCGTGATTATTCTGTCTACCCCATGCTTTGAGTCATTCACAACGACGTCAACTGAACACGTGTACATCAGCTGCAGCTGAATGTTATAGTTATAGTATGGTATTTGACATGGAGATTCGCAGTTACAAAATAAAATTTATTTATGAAAACAGTTGATAGTTTTAAATAGACAGTCAATGTTTTTTTCCAGGCTGATGGGACTTAATGTGCCGTTAACAAGTCTTCTAAATAATAAACTTTGTGGTACAGCAATCTGTTAGTTAATTAGGAGATCTTAGCAACGTTTACCTTATATTCGAAGAAATAAAATTGTCTTTAACCTCTCTAATCAGCAATTAAATATATTTGAAGCGAGGGTTTATAAAACAAATTAATAACACAGTGCAATACCAAACCGCATAAATATATATGCTAATATCAATACACAGAAGTGGTCCTTAAGGGTCTCCATATCACCCAATGCCTTAGCCGCAATAATCATTTCTGAGCCGTTATTAAATCCTTGTGTTATTAAATGATATATTAAGTTTGTTGGTGATCCCCTGGTACTCATCAAACTAGAGAACATTGAGTTATGTACAAATATAATGGACGCTTTTCAAAAAGAATTACAATTAATTCACTCTTGCCGAAAAGTTCCTTACATGATTCTTTGATTCGAGTGGTTCTTACACTTGGGCATAAGTCGCTCATGGTTTTTGCTGTTATGTATGTTCTCAAGCACGGTGACTAGCACTGTGTTTCAGATTCCTGGTGATTGCATCATTTTACGCCAAATATATATTTTAAAAAAAGAAAATCACCGAACTCAAACTTCGCAGATCCCTTTACACTCGTTAAGGTTAATTTGCACAAAGACCTTTAGTCTGACTCCACGCCCCCCGCCAACCAGACCCCCCCCCCCCCCCCCTTCACCTCTCCCCTACAAACAACCCATTCAGACTTGCCTCCTGTTTCTATTTGTCTGAATGTAACATAGTTCTCGCAGGGTTGTCTATAAAATGTTACGTTCGTTGTTGTAAAAGATACAAAGATCTCGCCTTGTTTATTTACACATAGAATCCAATACTGTTTATCTGGTGTCTATTCTCCAGTATAGGACCAACTTGAGGTCAAAAATAGCAGTTAATTGACATGGTTTTCTTGTTTCTGTCCCAATTGTGTAAGCGATAGGTTTAGTCCGGGCGATATCAAAGTACGTTTTCTGAGAGCACATGGCTTTGACTGACAGGGACTTGGGTCTTTCAGAAGCTCTGGTAGTGTTTAAGTGTCACTGTTGATGGTTACATGTTAATACAACTGGTCCACTGAGTTTTATACAAACACAGTCAATAGGACCATCATATGTATCCCCAAGAGAGAGAGTGCCAGGAGCTGTCAGATATATGACTGCTGGTACCAACACCTGTTAGCGTTGGCCACTCTCAAGTCAAGTAGGAAAGAGAAAGTAGATGCGGTGCGCTGGTCGCAGAGGGAGATTTCAGCTGGATATATAACCCTCTAATCTAAGCTTGTCACGTTTTCCTGTCAGCAATGTACGCTGTTCGCTCGTAGCTTTGGCATTAAAGAGATACCTGAATCGACAGATATTAAGTACCAATACTATAGCATTTTATTTTATGTGTACGATTGGTAATATCATGTTCTTTGAGAATCTGCGGTCGATTCCGCTATGATGGTAGATACGCTTAGAGATACAGCAGAAGCATATATACAATATTTGTAGAATCTAATTTAAAGTAACATTTGAATAAAATATATATTTTAAAGACGTGATATCACAGTTGATATCACGTCTTAAAAATATATATTTTTTTATAAATATAAAAATTATAAAATTATCGTATTTTGATAGGATATATTTATGATTTCAACGGTGTACATCATTTAATTTCGTGACATACCAGAATATTTGATGATTTTCAAATCATGCTGCCCATCATTCAAATGTATCCGAGTCAGCATTATATCCAGCTACCTTAAACTGTATAATTTCCAGGCCAGTAGCATGTAGTTTAATTGAATTTGTTGTTTTTTTGCCCATTTATTTAATTAGCATATTTTAAACCGATCAAGTAGGAAACGTACTACACATATACAGTTGAAAGGTATATATAAAGCCAAAGACTCGAGTTCGAATCCCAGTGGAGCCAAACAAAATTTTCTTTCCCTAGTTATTTATGGTAGAAAGTTGGGCCTGTAATCCAAAGGTCCCGGGTTCGAATCCCGGTGGAGGCAAGCAAATTGTTCACTCTTCATTTAGTCAAGATATATACGGAATACTGAAACACAGCGCGAAGTTTCCTGCGGTTTTGCAGTTTTCTTCTTTTTGCCTTTTATTCGACATCAAAAAGCACGATGAATCACATACGACAAAATAGTTATGTGAATAATTATTAGGCGTTCCATAAAAATAAGCACACGAGAAATTACAGCTTACTTTCATTATAATTTCGGGTTATATGTGACTCATAGAAACAAGATGCGTGAAGCTATAATTTTGTTTGACGTATTTCGTTTTGGATGGCTGAAATTTTCCAAATTAATGTCGAAGTGGATTTTCTCAGAGACCTTTTGACAAACGAATACCCTGTCACCATATTAAATCGTAAGCAAATATTGTCTGTATCGGCGTAAATTGATACATCTTAACATCAACGCATGAAAAGAAAAGTCTTCTTCAGTTGTTACCCTTTATCGGCTGTATTAGGAGTTTGGAGATTTACAACATTGTTGGTCAGGTAATTCATTTCGAACGCAATTTATATTTTTTAAAACAATTAGTAAATCAAAGACAACTTGCTTGAAAAGAAACCTTTTTTTACCACCTGTATTTTGCATACGTTGTTAAAGTTTTGTCGTACACGTGAACGAGTTATTCCATTATAAAAAGATACATTATTAGGACACATCCTAAGTTAATTCCTAAATAACAGACATTTAATACGTGACATCAACTTACCCTGGAAACTTTTCCGGTATGACAGTAGAGAGAAGAGTGGCTGTAAAAGCTTTGGTCAGTGAAGCCAAACAGAATATTGAATCGGTTGATGTATTGCTATTTTTCACAAGGTCTGCTTTTCCATATGCTTTTGTGAAGGAAAGCTCATCTTGAACAATCGATACAACCAATCCGGGTGTTTCTCTACATGACATAATATTATCAACAAATTCGTCAATTTTTTGCAGCTGGCTTTCGGTGAGCAACGTTTTTGCTCTTGCTGTTGTCAAATATGACAGTAATAACACTAGCATAGTCACAAGTGACGGAATGCTGTTCCTGAGGCGACGAAATGGAAAAATCATAAGATGGCTCATCTTAGAGATATCTCATGTGGACAGAAATGTTCCTCAAACTGGTCTACTATCGCAGGCTACCACTTGACGTTATGTGAATGATACAGTGGTGCGGTTTGGAGTACCAATCTGGAGGCAGGATAACGTTACAGGGGATTTTAGAAGAACTACGCCTCGGGCTGCCAGTACCGCACGACAAACTCTAATATATCTCAGTAAAAGCCTGCTATTCTAACCATCTATTTCAGTATCAGTACGGCCTTTTTTTTTTTACATGATTTGTTTATATTTTTCCTTCCACACACGCCAAAAGTCTAACACTTTTATTATTGGAAGACCATTAGCCCAATTGTTGGAGTTACTTAATTATTTTGTTATATTAGGTTACTGCACATCACATATCCCTGAAGGCAATGTGTTTGACAGTACATTATCTGTGTCTGTGCTAGTAGTAAGTGAGTGATCAACTCTACCTTTGTCTACATTCAAGCTGTTTTATCTACCCAGACCTTTCTGTATCACGTCGATTGTTACTATAACATCTAACCAATGTTATAACTGTAGTTTCCTCAGTGCCATTCGTCATTTGAAGTCTGACAATTAAATACTTTGGATGTTTTGGTGCACACGTTGTGTTATTACATAGGACTTGTTACAATTGCAGCCCTGAGTATGGTCAATTCAGAGTTGCTGAAAATAGATTTCTTCTGTAGCCGTTTGTTACCTCTGCATACTGTTCCAAGACCTCCCTTAACCCCACCCCTTCCCACCAATTACTGTTCACAAGAATACTCGGCCAAATTTACTTCTGAAGCATTTGTCAAGTTAGAGGAAAGCCTAAATGAAATAATCGGTTATTATTAAAATTCGGGAAATAAATAAAACTTAATTTAGAAACGAATTTCCACTTACATGGATAAAGATGACCGCGTGATAGAGCTATACCTTCAGAAAGTCCAGCCAATAGAAATACTGTTTACCTTCGCGTTTGGGGGTCAAAATGGACGTTGGCTCAGTGTCAATGTATGGGGTTGATCTAGTGTGATATAAGTTTGATGTATGTCTAACCAAGCGCGGTATTGAGTATCACCTGGTGGATATACTGGGTGTGGCCTACTGGGAGTATTTATACAATGTTACTTAACGTTGACCGGTAGTTAATTAACTTTGATCTAGTGGGTATATTGGGCCGGTGTCTGTTTAATATGACCTAGTGGGGATATTGGGCCGGTGTCTGTTTAATATGATCTAGTGGCGATATTGGGCCGGTGTCTGTTTAATATGACCTAGTGGCGATATTGTGCCGGTGTCTGTTTAATATGACCTAGTGGGGATATTGGGCCGGTGTCTGTTTAATATGATCTAGTGGGAATATTGAGCCGGTGTCTGTTTAATATGACCTAGTGGGGATATTGAGCCGGTGTCTGTTTAATATGACCTAGTGGGGATATTAGGCCGGTGTCAGTTTAATATTGCCTAGTGGGGATACTGGGCCGGTGTCAGCGAACTTTGTACCGGTGTCAATTTACTGTGACCTGGTGAGGTATTGTGCCGGTGTCTGTTTACTGAGACCTGGTGAGGTATTGTGCCGGTGTCAGATCAATGTGACCTGGCGAGGTATTGGTCCAGCGTCTGTTTACTGTTACCTGGTTTGGTATCGAGTCGGTGACTGTTCACTGTGACCTAGAGAGGAATTGTGCCGGTGTCTGTTTACTGTGGCCTAGTGAGGTATTGGGTCGGTGTCTGTTTACTGTGACCTGGTAAGTTATGGTGCCGGTGTCTGTTTATTGTGATCTAGGGAGGTCCTGTGCCGGTGTCAGTTTAATGTCACCTGGTGAGGTATTGGGTCGGTGTCTGTTTACTGTTATCTGGTGAGGTGTTGGGTCAGTGTCTGTTTACTGTGACCTGGTGAGTTATGGTGCCGGTGTCTGTTTATTGTGATCTAGGGAGGTGTCAGTTTAATGTCACCTGGTGAGGTATTGGGTCGGTGTCTGTTTACTGTTACCTGGTGAGGTATTGAGTCGGTGACTGTTCACTGTGACCTAGGGAGGAATTGTGCCGGTGTCTGTTTACTATGACCTAGTGAGGTATTGGGTCGGTGTCTGTTTACTGTGACATAGGGAGGTGTTGTGCCGGTGTCAGTTTAATGTGACCCGGTGAGGTATTGGGCCAGTGTATGTTAACTTTCACCTAGGGAGGTATGGTGCCGATGTCTGTTTACTGTGACCTTGTGAGGTATTAGGCAGGTATCTGTTTACTGTGACCTGGTGAGGTATTAGCCCGGTATCTTTTTAATGTGTCTTGGTGAGGTATTAGGCCAGTGTCAGTACACCGTATCTCAGTGGAGTATTGGGCTAGTCAGTTTGCTTCGACCTATTAGGGTATTGTTCAATGTTATGGCCCTGTCAAACCTTCACGATTTAGCCAGCGTATGCCGACGTATCAGCATACGCTGATCTATCGATATTTTTTTTCTTTCAATTTTCGACGTATACATAGCGTAATCATGTAACGTGTGTGACGTTTTTTCGACGACCTCACGTATACCAGAGTGCTTCAGCGTGCTTCAGCGTGCTCTTAACTTATACAAAGCTTACCCATAACTTATTCGACGTTCGCCAGTGTATTCGCCAAATTTGTAATACGTCAGCATGCACTGGCTAAATGGTGTGTCAGGGCCATTCAATCCTAAGCTGGCGTAGGTTTAGCAACGCCACAGTTAACCATTGTTGACGCCTTTTGCATACTTGTGCGTTACGCTGTGTCTCTGCTCACGAACACTTTTAAGTCGGCAAAATTTTGAAACCAGCTCAAAGTCACAGAGGAAGTGGGTTAAGTTAAACCGGCTTTAGAACACCATAGATCGTCCATAGGAGCACCAACACTGGCTTTAAACCACTTTTGCCGGTTTAAAAGCTGCCGTGTGAACGAGCCTTTAGTTATTGTTATTCAGCGGGGCATTTATCAGTCAGAAAACTCTTTGGCGGCAGGATGTTTTCACTGAAGCAGGGATACATCACCATGCTATGAGCGAACTAATGTGATATAGTTTTAAATTTAAAATATCGACCATTTAATACATTTTTTTATATAAAATATGTTGTGTATCTAAAAATAACCCTGATTTTCAAAAATACTGCTTAAGACTGCAGTAAAAAAAATGTTTAATAGAGAAATCCTATTGAGAAATGTATTGGATTAATGAGGATACCATCCTATTAGCTTGGCTCGTTAGTATTTAACCTATAGCCCTGTCATCAACATGCAACTCATCTGGAAAATGATGGCACCAGACAGACCAACCATCGGACGTAACAGGTACACATATCAAGAATGGTTACCAGATATGTGATCCAACTCGCCCACTACTATTCAACATGATATAAACACGTGTTTCGCTGAAGTACTTTAGCCACTAGCTTTTTGTTAAACCTAACCAACTTCTCTTATTTTTTAGATAACGAACTGTGGGTTTTCTGCACATACAGGATGTTATATAAATGGTTTACGTCGAAGAACACAACTTTTCAATATTCTCAGAGAGACTTACTTATCACGACATGCTTCCTGCTTAACTTGTGTTTAAAGTCACGATAACGCATACCTTTCAAAGTGTTTCAAGGAGACTATTCCAGAGTTTGGCGCCATAAAGTCGCTTTAGCCCAAATGTAATCTAGTCGTATTTTCATTTTTGTTCTAAAATCACTGATACTGTAGAACATTTCTTCCTCGCTAATTTCCAAATTGCCGAATAAAAAGAACAGAAAAGATGAAAAACGTGGATAAATTGTGTTTGGGATATAGTTGCAGAATGCAGCAAGTTGCATTTGATGGACTTTTTTATTTTTGTGACAACTATATATTAAACGATAAGGTCGAGAAAGTTCAAGCTTATAGGGACTGTGTGTCAAACAAAATAATTAACAAGTTTGAAATGAGAATCAAAGGATTGTTAACCTGCTGAACTAGGTCTAAAAAAATTCAATGCTGGCCATCAGGAAAGAGAGAAAGTAAGAATGTCGGTAATACCAAACACCCTGAATTTATAGTAAAAATTCAGGGTATGGGAATTCAGCCTCCCCCGCCCCTCAGCCTGGCCTCATCACCTGCCCCAGCCAGGGATTTCACATCCGCAATCAGCCAAATCCAAGAATACATGTTGGCATTCAAGTGGTATGCGTGCAATGTCAGCCATTTAACATTCCAAACTCCTCAACATGACAGTTTCCAATATGGCCAATTTGAGTCTTTTTGCATCCGACATACCAATTGTAAACACGTGTTCAGCTGTGTAATTAATTACAGTAGGTTCCTATATTTGTATCGAACACAGTTGTTCGCATGTTAAACATATGTACATCCTTGGTAGGACTTGTGAGGTCAAATATTTTAAGCAATTCTGTAACTTAGTTTATTAACAGAATATACCAGTTTTGTTTCATGCTCATCACTTGGAATCCACCACTTTGCTGAGTTCTACACATACGGGTCATGTGTTAATCGTGTTTGTCTGTAGGTTTATTGGGGTGACATTTACATCTTAATACAAACTATCTGACGTCACAATTTTATCACGAATATCAACATATCTCCGCGTCAATCTCTATATCTGTCGTCAGGGCAAGCCCATGTTTAGAGATTAATGTATTTCCCAACTGGGATAGCTGCTGCAAGCATAGAACTTTATACGTTCCTAATAAACGTTCGTGTAACCTTAATTTTCTTATCACTGATTGGTCAAAATACCAAAGGGCCACTCCTACAAGGGTGAAGAGAAACATAGGCTTTCAATCAAAATATTTACAACAACAATTAAGTCCGACAGCTAAAAGGGATGTACAAAATAGAGTAAATTTATACGACTGCAATAGAAGATACACACGGATGCACAGCGGTTTAATATTTCGGTTTATTTTAAAACTATTCCTAAGAATGCAAATTGTTTGTACAGAAGGTGTTGTATACTAAGTTATGTTTGTCTGCGTATTAATAATCCCTGACCAGTGCTTGCTTAATTAGTGAGTATAGACAAACATAATCTTGTATATTTTTTTGTAGAGAAAGGAAATTTAGAATGCCTCCAACGGGATTCGAACCTTAGTCTCTGTTTATACAGCCTCTTTACAGATAGCTTTCAGTATTGACAATGGTTTTAAAATACAGCTTCTGTACAGATAGCTTTCAGTATGGACAATGGTTTTAAAATACAGCTTATGTACATATAGGTTTCAGTATTGACTATGGTTTTAGATACAACTTCTGTACAGATAGCTTTCAGTATTGACTATGGTTTTAAAACACAGCTTCTGTACAGATAGCTTTCAGTATGGACAATGGTTTTAAAATACAGCTTATGTACATATAGGTTTCAGTATT